>JAQFXU010002348.1:0-21354 GCA_034693705.1 Spatulosminthurus flaviceps
TCCAAATCTATTGAGTATAACTACATGTAGGGGAAGGGAAAATTCTATGTAGGATTTTTGAATGAATGTCATAGAAAGGGAAAGTTCGTTTTGCTTTTAGGCTTCTTTAAAAAAATATATATATTTGGTTGCTTGTGGGAGGCAGGAGTTTCTCAAATTATTTCATGGCTGTGTTTAGTAGTAATTTGAGGCTTATGTGTAATAAGGAATGAATGAATTTTTTAGCTCAAGTTCTGAGATGAAGCAATCTTATCAAATATCTCGCACAAGGATTCCTCCTCTAAAGCTATGGCCTGGAGATTTTTCCCTCCAAGTTTACGATGGATTTAAATACAAGTTGACGTAATGTAAAATTCAGCCTATTTAATTTCATATAATTCCTCAGACTTATTTTTTCCACTGGATGGAGTAGAGTTTAATAGGGGAAAAAATCTTCGAGAATGAAGTTCCCTTTTCTTTAAAGAAGTCTCCTATTTCGTAGCGTGTAATTCTAATTCAATTGGATCAACTTTCACTTGGAGAATTTATCAAGAGCTGTATTTTATTTCCTCGGATCTATACATATACAGCAGAGCAGCCTATTTCCATGAACTGACCCTCCAAGCTTATGAAGAGCTTTGTTCAAAATACATACCAGTTATTATTCTATACAGGACGGAACTTTGCCAATAAAGCAAAAGACTCTGGGAGAATATGATGATTCATGTTTGAGGAATAATGATGTAATTATCCACTTTATGAAGCTGAGAGAGTCAAAGTGATGTATAGATTCTAAATGAGAAATATATGCTACGAATGCTGGAATTGAATTCGACCATGTGAGAGAATATTGGTAATTAGGTGACACACCAAAGGTAAAACTGATTCATGCGTAGGCTGAAAAACCATTGTTCGAAAGGGAGTTATTCCAGAGTTTAGCTCCTTTCATTTTAAATAGGAGAACACATGAATGGCTTGATTTTCTCCTTCTTGCATTCAAATGACTTTTGTTAGAGCTTCAATTTTGAATGAGCTTCAAAGTTCTCCTTGTGCGAGTATATAGTGAGACTCAATGAAAGTCTGTCTCTAATAATTTCTACCTCTGTGTTTCTGGTAAATAAGCAATTAGTCCAAAGCTGTTATGTAGGGTGTTGGCTGAGTTCCCTCTACCATGGGATGATTGGAGGGTGGTAAATAGACGAGCTGTTTTGTACTAAATAATGCTTTGAAGGATGGAACTTGTTTTTTAATTTTATAGCACAAAACTCAATCATTAAATAAAACTCAATGAGAATAAATCCTGGTTAATCAAACTCAATAGTATATTTTTAGACCCAACGAGTAATTAAACACTTTTCATTACTAATAATTGTGAACCGTTTTTAGTATTTGTAATTATTATAAAATGAGGGAGAAACTTGTTTGAGGCATTCACTATGTCCTCCTGTCATAATAATAATGCTATTTTTTCAATGTGTATCGTCGGGTAAAGTCCAACAGGGGCTATGATTTTGTTTTTCCCATAACGTTACGAAAATTATAGCCCCTTTTGGAATTTACCCAACGCTATTTGCTACTATAGTATGTACATATAAAAAAATGCATTTAATTCCAAAATCCACGTATACTCTTTGAAAGGTCAGCCCTGGTTTGGAATATCCAATAAGGTAATTTTGACATAGGTTTGGGAAGAATCTAATGAATATTAATATAATAATAAGAAGAAGTCATAATAGATGGAGAAAGTTTTGGAGAAAGTCTGGGTTATAGTTGAGGGATGATGTGGTGGTTGTATAAAAGGTGAGAGTATGATTTTCTCTTACCTCTTGTAAACTTTACACAACTTGCTATTCAGATCGTATTAGTGTCACTATGGTGGAGTGGCTTGTGGGTGGAGGGAGATTCCCTCCTTCACACTCTCGACTTATATGTCATGAATTAGTGCGTACCTATGCCGGGAGAAACTTGCTACCTCACATACTAATTCCATAGCTATACACCTTTTACGTATTAATCTAACCCGCACGGATACAAATAAGTCAAAAGGCTGGAGATTCTGGGAATTTGTAGGGAGAGGAGAGAAGTATCATTAATCTTGAGGAGGAGACATAAGTCGGGAGGAAGAGAGGAGTTGTAGCATTGCATTGGTATTAGCAGGGAGGGAGAGATATAGGAGAAGATGATGCGGGAATCTCACATAGTTTCAGAGCCAGGTTAGCAAAAAGCTCATTTCTTCAGGCTAAATGACCCACAATCCATTTATTTTTACGTGTAGTGATTATCAGCCTTATTGCCCTAATTTAACAAACACTATGTTTATTCACACCTACTCTCCCACATCTTCTTTGCGACATATGCGGAGAAATAAAGGCCGCTCATTGTCAGAACATTCCTATTCCTATGTATATTTTATTGCTCAAATTCATTCTCGTCCCATAAACTACATCGTTTATGTAAACAATTTAAGGTTTTTAGTAATCCTCTCATATCCCTGTATATTCCCATACTTTTGAGATAAACATCTATTATAAAGCTTGTTGTATAGAGATGCGTCATGTGTGGAGCATCACAAAGGTATTTACAAAGGGTAAGCAATTCCAAGGCTTTACTCCTCCTACCCTTTATTCCGTCTTGTTCTCTTGAATCTTTCCGAATCGTGTATAAAGGACAATACGTTGGAGTCAAATTGTGGATGTATCCTGTAAGAATACGATTAAATGAGCGTAGTAAATTCCATGGACCACCGTATATGATCCAAGTAACTACCCCAGGAAGGAAAATTGAAGAGGTGGAAAAGAGTGTATCTCTTCATATGCTACAATGGCTGGTTCATATCGATTACCTGTTTGAAGCTCCCCATATATACTGTACAGCTCGGTCTATATCTAGTAGTAGTGAAGGATTATTTGGGAATTCTGGGAGGACGCTCTGAGAACAATTTGAAATCATCGTACACCTTAATGGCTTATAAAGTTGATCAGGAAAGAAGGAAATCTTGAGGCAAGTCGCGTCTTGTCAACTCCAGTCACAGTCATCGAACAGATTGCCGAATAATAAGCGGGCCACGTGTACTTTCCCCTATCATTTGGAAACCCAGGCCATTGTCGTTGGTGGAAATCCCATTGACTTTTTCCTGCTGTTTTAGTATCTTTTCCTCCATATTAGACACACACTTTCTCCCAATAGTTTCTTTTTTTTTCACAGCAAAAGGTTACTACTACAATTTTTTGTACAATAAAAGCTATACCAAGGTTTTTTTTATCCTATTCTTTTTCCTTTCCCCAACATACATACCATCGTTATTGCTATTAATATCGTTTCCTATTATGAGTACTGCTATTATTAGTAGCTCCATCGAATCTTACAACCAGCTTGGCTCCCAAAAAATACCATGTAAAAATCAGAGAGAGAAAAAAAGTTGGAACAGCAAAAGTTCAAATTCTACTTGGAAATATTGCACAGTACTTCTAAGGTCGTTAGATTGAACGGCTGGGCCTCTGTACATTATTTTACATTCAAGTATGGTAGAGCACATAAAAGGAGGAAAAAAAAGTTTTGATCACAATTTTTTCCCTCTGTGTAAAAATGATTTTTCCTCAGCATGAAACACATAACAATTGGAAGGAACATTTCGATAGATACTATGCTATAGATAATGGGAGTAAAATGTTGGGCTGTGTATAGAACGGTACTCTTCATTGAAGATCATGCCTATATATGTGTTTAAACAACTCGGGTTGAAAAATATCTCTGGAGGAATATAGTACGTAGGATGGGAAAGAGTGAGGAGTGTCTGGGGAGTAAGTGGCTGTTGGGTGCACTTGGAGCTTAAGCATTGGTAAAGACATAATGGGTAAATAGAGAAATTTTTTATATGATCGGAAGGACCAATAGTTGGAGAGTGGAGATGAAGGACTTGTTGGTGGCGCATGCAGATCAGATGGGCAATCAAGCTGAAAGTGGAAGGAAGAACAAGAGGAAGAAGAAGAAGAAGAAGAGAGAGAACGGATGGAGACGTTGTGGACGTGCAGAGAATTATTTTGTGACGAGTACCCACCCCATAAGAAAATAGACATGTTGTATGCCTAAGAGTTGTAGGAGTGGTGGTAGTTTGCAACAGAGTCTGAATATTAACCATGATGACTTTCCCTTGGAGTTCCTTTTCGCCATCCGAATATGATGGATTTGGCACGAGAAAGGTTCCTCTCTCCATTCTATCCTTTATTCCTTTTCTCTCTCTCTCTCTTTTTTGAACCAATGGGAATTTTACTGTTCCAATCTGTCCCCACCGGCTTTGTCAAATCCGCATGGCCGTATGTATCTTCCTACTTGAGATTTCACTACCTTTTTTTTCGTTCTATATAGTAAAAATCATTAGAGAAAAAGAATATCCAGCTTCCGTCATTCATTTATACAGACAGACTCCGTCAATCTTTTTTTCCTCTTGTTCTAGAAAATGTATAAATTCCTACATACCAGTCATTTGGATTTCCAATGGTAAGAGGATTTTCTTTCTAAACTGTCCTTGAGAACGTCAGCCTGTGCGAAATTGTTGCCTGGAGTGAACGGAATCCTCTTCTGAATAAGTATACTTACATCCGGAGAACACAAAGTCTCTCTTGACTGACGAGGCAGGATTGGATCAAGGCCAGTTAGGCCCGGCTTTCTAACTTGTTTTCGTAGATTAAAAAGCATTCAATCAGAACAACGTGTTTTGACTCGTCAACGAAGTAAATACTTTGGAACATCGTCCGAATAAAAGTTGAAAGGCTCTCCATGTTCTGCGTTCTATGCTCTAAACGCTCCAGGGGGAGGAAATATTCCCAAGGATAAAGTCACCAACAGTTTTCTAATTGTCAAAACAACTCCAAGCCCTGCTGCACATATATATCAAATGAAATGCCCCCATCGAAACATTATTTACAGCAGTTCTATATTTATTTTAGTTTTGTGTAACATGCTACAATGCCTCGAGCATTTTGGAGTTTGAACAGATCCATATGTATATTTCTTGACTTCTAATAATGCAACCCATTCAAATTATAATCCATATTTATTCTTGTTATTTGCAATGCAAGTCCCATCTTGAACTAAAATTAGACATTTTACATGATGATAAGCATGGCTATTTACGTTGTCAGACTAAAAGAGATGTCAAACTAAAATTAAATAGCATTCAAATTAGTACCGATCAACACAAATATACAGGTACAAAAATACTCGTTGTCAGTCCCATAATAATACATAATATGATTATTCTTTTGTAGAATCCAAACATGATCGAACAGAACCCATAAAAGAACATTTAAATTAAGAATCAATACTAATATAACTAATATTATTAGTGTTAACAAAACCAATTTCAATATCATTGGTACTCATACATTAGAATAATAAATTAATGTGATGAAGAAAATATCTTTTTGGTGTAATCACGAACCATATAAACTAGGTACTGTAAAAAATGATGACCACCAGAACTGTTGTTATTAGTCTTCAAAAAATGTTCAAAACATCCAGCATTTATAACTTCGAAACAGATCCACCCCCTCGATACTTATCTGATCTTGAATGAATATATAAGACTTGATATTTTAATAGGAACTGCCCTAGGAGCTACCCTGCGTCATCTTCTTCATCATCTGAGCAAATTTGACCACCTCACCATACTTTAACTTCCGAGCTCCTTCCCTACTCCAACTAAGTATGAATTTACTTCTCTTATTTCCATTTCCAGCAGTATCATCGTCCTTACTTACGAAATCCATCATATCAGGCACAACCTACGTGTAACAACAAGTATTAATGCATGCTTTTATTACTTCTTGATCTACAAAATCAAGATTTACAAGAATCGTTACAACATTAATACGAATTCATCACTGCATGTAAATATACAACACTGTACCTGAAGAGTAGGATCTCGAGGAATTGTAAAATTTAAAAGTTCTTCAAGTATTTGCTCACAGCTAGGTCGCAATAAAGGATCCTTCACTAAAATCCTTTCAAGTAGTTTGCTACTCTTCGATGAGATACTACCGATGTGGGTTCTAAAAAATCCACATCATCATAACAGATTGAAATATTAAAAAAGCAAATACTCCCACAGCTTCAGTACATACACACTTATTCAAGATTAACTAAAACTATAATTTCCCTCCATTTGACAAACAAACATTAATCAAACTCATACGGGAAAGTGAGGACCCCACGTTGAATATTCGCCAATACTCCAAGACGACTCCCACCACGGAAAGGATAATCACTAAAAAGTAGAGCGTAGAGGATGACACCCATAGCCCATATATCCGATGGCTTACCTAGATATACAACAAGGAAGAACACATTTCAAAGTCAAAGATTCAAGTCACTCCTCCAGATTTACAAAAGCCATAAAAACAAGAGCAATAAAAACTCAAGTAGCCAATAAAATAAGAGAAAGGCGTATAAAGAAGTGTAAACTACGACATCGTAAAGAGTGAGAAGTCTTCCCCGGCATACCAAAAATCCTCTTCAACACAAAAACATACCAAAGCGAGGTCATCGAGCCAGAAAAGAGCCGGATAAATGAGTATGAATTCAAAAAAAAAAAAACTTTTGATCGAGTGTAATAAAAAAAAATATAGTAACCTAAAAAAGGCTTCCCTCCAACATTCTCAGGTGACTGATGTAGAAGAGAACCCAAGGACCGACTTCCTATCAACTCGTTAGCATGACTTAAGAGTCGTCCCTGATTAAAATTTGATAGCCTCACTTCCTCCGTCTTCGTGTCCAGAATGAAATTCCTCATGTTCAAATCCCCATGAACGATATTCAACTATATGAGTAAAAGAAAAAAACAGAATCATATCTATAAAAATCACCCATGCATATATTATGTAATGCTCTATATCGTTCAAAATATGAGTTCTCTGGAAAAAGTGATGATTTGCTCATAAATTCTTTAAAAGGTTCTCTCCTGTAACTACCTCATGAACTCGTTGGAGAATTCGAATAGCTTCGAAAAATAACCTCATTGCCTCCGTCTCCTCCAATCTTTTCCTATCCCTTGTGTATTGGTAAAAGTTTGTCAAATGGACGAAGGCGGGCTTGAAATCATGAGAAATGTAACAGTCCACGACTAAACAAAATCTCGTTACTTTTTCTTCAGGGGTTATTGCCACACTTTCCTTGGAAAATACATATAACGTTCATATATTTTTTTTTTACAAATACCATTCTCATTTATAGCAACATGACATTTTAACATAAAATTAAATGAATGAATACAGGGTCGTCTAAAATGTAAAAGATGCTAAAATTTGCCAAACCTTATGGGGAAAAAACCAAATCTTAACCACTTTTCCAATTTAGCCGACGATATTATGAAATAATAACTTGAATATTTACATTGTATATAAATTCGTGTATACCTTAAAGCATCCATGATGCCCCACAATTCCTTTTACCCCACTCAAAATCCTGAGTAAAGAGTATTCCGTTTGGATCTGAACCTTCCCTTCCAAAATATTCTCATTCGTCCCTTCATCTTCCTTTCCAATATTTACAATCTAAAAATAAGGAACAAATTTTTTTGCTGGATTAAAAACTACAAGGTCAAAATCCTAAGAGTGTTCAGATAGATGGTGCTAAAAATTCTCATACTTTCAAAACCCGATAATTCTCTGTCCCATCTTCTCTCCCCAAATAATGCGTCAAAGATTTGAGGAATGAATTTGTTGCGATAGGTGATACAAGTGAATACTTTCCAACTCTTTTAACGATACTTTTGCTCATCTCATCATTTTTGTTGTGGGTAGGGAAATCTGGAAATAAAAGACATAGTTATATTATTTATACTCTGAGATAATAAAAGTATTGTAAATTCAAAATTTTATAATTCATCTCCTCAAAATAATTTTTACAATTCGAAATATACTGAATTTCTAGTAAATATCCGGACTTACCCCTTGAATCCATTTCAATATTGGACTGAATTTATTTTTTTTGACACTTTAAATGTTGAGAGACATAAAGGGTTTTTGGAACAATGAGAAAAATGAAGCTGCTCTGATATTGCTTTTACAGTTGAGTGAAAAGTTGTTTTTTTATACTCATTGCTTTTCTCCCTGGCCGCTCAGACCAAAAGCCTATTATGATGACTATAGAAAGGACTTTGGGATTTCAATATGGCCTATATAGTTCGTACTAAAATATATCTATAAGATAAATAATTCTGACGAAACTAGAAAAATATGCAAGTTTAAGGTTTTGAGTGTGTTTTCCAATCTTTCCCGTACGTTTGTTTTCAAGAATGTACAGAAATTATGTTAATCTAAAAAAAATCCAATCTGATTCTGAGTTTGTACGAGCCTACAATATATATAGGAACGGTTCATATCAGACGTGTCTCACAAACTTGAGAGTTGAAAGTTTTGGGCGTTATGGCTTGCATCAACAGGACAGGTAAGTTTGTGCTGTGCAGGTGTGTAGTCCAGTACATTAAAAATAATGGCTTTAACCTTTTCAGCTTTAAAAAGTTTAAAATTTAATTTGGAAGCTCCAACATTTTCTCAAGGTCACTTTTTAAATATTTGGGCCCTCATATATGAAAAATATCAGATTATGAAGACTCATTGTTACTTTAATGGATGAAATGTGTATGTACATATAATTAATTGCTTCGCGATTATTTCAACCAAAGCCACCCGAAACTGGAGCTTCAAAATTCCGCCATCTTTTATTGCCCCATTCATGTTTCCCATGAGTCCAGCTTTCACCCCCTTGGATTTTTACACCCCAAATCTTCACATTAATAAAAATTAATGGAAAAATTTCCATCCCCATCGTTGCTTCTGAAAATATCTAGGAATTAGTTCTCAATAGCTGACATTTGGATCCTGACGATGGATTTTAATCCCTCACCCAGGATCTAATATTTCATCAATTGAATAAACACATTAGGCTCAAATGAGTAATTTCCGAATGAAAAATATCTAAGAATTTAATTACATTGAGGCTCTTTTGTCATCCATCTGATATCTGGATATCAAATTTTCCACAAACAATTTATAAAAAATTTAGGACTCATCTACACTTCCTCTAAGCTTATACTCCCACTCATACTCATACTTATACTTTTACTCAGTGCAGTGGCAAAAGTAGTTTCGCTAATTGTCCTCTCGTACGTACTATTCTAGTAATTTCTCAAGCAACTAATGGATGTTCCCTCAAAAATAATACACCAGTTTATTTACATCTATTCTTCTGCGCATATAACTCACTACATTATAGTACGAACATTCTAACGTTTTTTGAGCGTTCTCAAACAAGAAACTTGTCCATTGACCTATTACAAAGCAGAGGACTATACAACTTGTTCGAACGAAGCTCCATTTTCACAAAGAAGTTCGTACTATAAACTCGCACTCCTCCAAAAAAAAAGTAAACAAATCTAAAAAGTCATTCATTTAAATCATATGGTTTCCTCCAACAAACCTCTACTCCACTACATCAACATAATTCAACCATAATATGACTCTAAATTCCTTCCTACCTCTTTCAAGTCAGTACATACTGAAATGTATAGGTAACTTTCTACAGAGAATTCCTATTCAAATTGTTAATCTTTTCTCACCGCCCCTTACATTCCTTCACAAATAAGTCAACTCCAAGAAGGTCGGACCTAAGGCCCATGTTTATTTGATTATTTGTACGAACAGAATATCACATGAATGACAAAAGTTCGTGTTGTGTTCTGGTTTTGCATTAATCCCTCCGTACGTACTTTTTCTCTCTCTCTCTCTCTCTATTCTCTTAACTAAAACGAGCACAACTTTCATATAATACAGCATGTATTAAATACACCATAAGGAATAAGGAATGCTCAGTACGTACAAAGCTTTTGAGACCCACTTTGAAAATCAAAAGGTCTCAAACATTGGATTTGACAGTACGACACATTACACCGCAAAGAAGTTAAAGGCAAGTCGAAAAGAATTTCAGCCCTATAAAGATTTTTTTAACTTTTTCATACAAAAAAGTCTAGACTTTTGTTGGAAGTTGGAAATAGCAAAATACGCTCTCTTCTTTACTTACTAACATTTGAAATGTATTCCTTCAATGGATTCCAAGTTTTAAAGGAAATTTATAGAGGATTAATGTTTGAATATAGTAGAATAGAATCCATGATATGAACCTTAAAGAAGCTTTGCATTCTTATATTTTTAAGGATGCAGGAAAAAAAAGTAGGGGAAAAATTCAAAGGGATAATCCTTAAGTCATGGCAATAGAAAAAACTGTGTATGGAATTTAGGGAAAAAAGATGCTTGAGAAAAGACAATAAAAATCCTCGGAGTTGTATCTTTACTTAAGAAAAAGAGGACGAAATGTATCTGGAGGCCTCTCTCCTTTTTCTCTCTCACTCTTTCTCCTCTCTCTCTCTCTCTCTCTCTCTCTCTCTCTCTCTCTCTCTTGAGAGTGAATACATTTCGCCTGAGGTCTTGTACCAGAGATTTGAAAGAGTAGCGACAGAGGCTTCCTCATACACACACACACCCATACATTCCATACTATTGCAAGTATAGACATAATCCAAGTCATTTATTTGCATTAGCGGAGGAGGAGGAAGGCTAAAAATATCTGAATGATTAAGTGATTCTCTTGAAATCTCAGTAGTATCAAGTAAAGTCCTTGCATCTCCTCAAAGCCTTCAAGTTTTTCAAACTTTCTCCAGCCGACTTGTCTTTAACTATTAGAATTAAGCTGTAATAGGCTCAGGACTTGGTTCCTCTTCCATTTCTCTCATCTCCGCTCCTTAACTCTTTCTTTCTCTCTCTCACAAGAAGAAGAATATTCTCATGTAGAGAAATACATATTGGCCTTAAATGCCTTCAAGTACGTTAATGCACGTAGCTCATATAAAAATACGTAGGTACATATTACTTGGTTAAGTTTAATATTGGCGTGACTCTCTCTCTCTCTCTCCCTCTATCTCCCTCTATCTCTACATTCTTCATCAGAAAAACCTTTTAAAGCATTTCCCCTCTCTCTTTCTCCCTATCTTCATGTACATCTTCCCTTAGAGAGATCTTTGGGAAAAAATCTTGAGCAAATTTCCATTTATTTTCCTTCAAAAGCAATTCAATCACTAAAACTTTTTCTCTTTTAGTAGAAATTCTCAGTTTCTTCTCCTCTTTTCCCTTCCCCTTCTCAGCTAAAATAAGCTTCACCTTTCAATTTCATTTTACCAATAAGGGACTTTCTCCCTCTCACATTTCCCCACATCTTCTATACGTTTATATTCATTTGTGTCTTTCCCAGACATTTTTCTCTATTTTCCACATGATTTTTTATACATTTGAATTGAATATGCATGAAGCCACGCACATAATTTCCGTAAAAAATAAACCTATGGAATTTTTACTATGTAAATTTTATAGCTACAAGCTTTATACGGGACATATTTTCAGAGTAGGGCTAACTATACGTCAGTTTGTATAATAAAATTATGCGTAAAAATGTTAATGTGAGAAAAGTTCAAATGTTTGAAAAAAAAAAATTATTCCCTTTGTAAATTAAAGGAAGGGGAAAAGGTAGGAAAGTTTATTCATAATTTCCCTCTCTCTCTCTCTCTCTCTCTCTCTCTCTCTCTCTCTCTCGGGATATTATAATTATTATTGTAAGTTGAGAGAGAGTTAGGGAAGGGAAAGAAAAAGGTAAAGTGGAGAGATGCAGCGGAGGTTTTATAATGATTAAGGCTGGGGTTAGTTTTTAGTGCACTTCTTATTCCTTTTTTCCCTCTCAATTTTACTTTCTTAGGGCCTTTCCATTTAAGTGCCTTTTGAAATGCATTTGACGATTAGATGAGTATGATATTATTATCATGGAGGATATAATATGTAGGGAAATCCATGTACATATATGTGAGAGTGTCGTTAAAATTTAAGCTAACTAAGGTCTTATAAGGCTGTATTATAGCAGGTGGAGAGAGTATGGAGTTGTGGGACAATAATTTGACGTGCGGGGCATGCATTTTGAGAGTCATAAAATCCGGAAGAAAATCTGCCTTGTTAGACCACTAACTTTTGCCCATTAGAAAGGAATAATTATGGGAGTTGACATCCATTTGGACGTACTTTCTCTTCCACTTCCCTCCTTTTAGATACATAATAATGTATGGTAAATATGTACGTACTGTGTTGTACTATAGGAAGTTAGTCCGTTATTAAAAAAAACTTTTTAGCTCCCGCCCTTTTTAGCTATATGTTTTTCTATATATATGAGGGGAGTTAGGGCTGTGTATTATAATGCATGTACTTACGTGCTTATGGTTAACATTATACTCACTTGTGATTTCCTTACACTTTTGGGCTATAGACTTTTGTTTGTAGAGTTAGGGCTAAAAGTTGTTACATACTTCAAAGCTACGTGTACGTATGGTAATAAAATGCAAGGAAAGTTTTACTTTTCTATGAGAACTTATATATGCGTCTGCCTCACTCTCAAGAACTTATGGGAGTAAATTAGCCAAATTATTTTTCATCTAAGGTTAACTCCAGAATTTACACCTGTTACTTCCTTTGATAATCTTCCATGTGAGAAGAAATTCCCTGTACGTGGCTACATTACTCATGCACTTTCCTTTCCAAACTTTGTTTTCCCCCAATCTGTTTTTCTTTCTCGAGGTAATTTCCACTTAACGTTTATATACAAGTCTCCGTATACATATTTCATCCTCCCGGTTCACATCCTCACGTTATTACATACAAAAGTAATACATTCATTGGATAGTTTTTACTACTTTTCTTGTTGGTATAGGAGAGGATGAATTAAGGCGAGCCCTATGAATTATTATTGCAAGTTTGAGAATGATTCTTAATTTTTTTAAGGGAGGAGGAGGAGGAGGAGGAGAAGAGCGTGGATCTCGGGGGGCTTCAAGCCTTTGCTACAGGCTGAGAATTCTACCCCTATTTGTACTTTTGTTATTAAGATTTTGGGTGTTGACTTGATTAAAACGAAAGTCGAATTACTTGATAATTTCATAAATTATTGTTGTTAGTATTTAAAAATGGATCTGTGTCTCCGCTAATATTTTACAAGGTGAGAGGAAATGGCGGGCTGGCCCAGTTTCCAGGTTAGGGGTCAAAGGAGATGACAATTTCAATGTCAAAGTTCACAGAGAAATATGTTGACATGTATTTAGACTCTTGATATAATTTGAAAGGTGAGAGGCGATTGAAAATTTTTAAATTTTCGAGGTCAAAGGTCATATATGTGAGAGTGAAAATTCGGAGACTATTTTGAATGACCTAAGAATAATAATAATTATTATTTTAAAAATAATTAGCTTTTCCAGATGTATGAGGGCAGATATTGGGATGTTCTGAGTTCTGACCAAGGTCAAAGGTCAAGGTCAAAATATTTTTCCTATTGAATGAACCACAATAATTGTTTCGCTTGAACCCATGAAATATGTGCAACTATGGAAATTAAAGTTGAGCTTTTTTTGCAATTTTCCCAAATTTCAACCTTTCAGAGAACGAGAGAACGTTCTTTTTTAGGAGGAGCTAGTGGGAGCTGGAACGTCAGCCTGTACAGGAACATTACCTCCTCACCCATTTCCTCTCTTTAGTCTTTAGTAGTGTAGATGAGGCTTCCTTTTGTTCAGACACTTGTCCTACTTTCTTCTACTCTTCCCATCCCCACACAGTTGTCTTTTGTGGAGCATTTACAATAAAAAGGATTGCCGCCAAAATGGGAGAAAATATAAAGGCGGCTAGGAGGAAATTGCAAAGTATCTTTGGCAAACTTATGTCCTGCTGGGTAATAAATGTTTGGGACAGAGGAGTGGGCTGGGCAAAATCCTGTAAAGTGGGATGAGGACGGATGGGGGTAAATGTGTGGTGAATATGTCCAAAAATATATAAGTTGGAAATGGTTGGGGAAGAAACTGATGAAAGTATATGTGCTCGCGTATAGGAAATCTCTGCATAATCTTTGACATGACAATTAAGGCGAAAAGAGCTTTCGGGCCGGAGTGCCTTGAATAGAAATGATCCTCTAATGAATATGTCTTGAGTGGCTCCGTAATTATCATGTTAAAGCCCAGGCACGTGTCCTTCCTCCATCTGCTCCTACCAAAAACCTATACCTCCTCTACCTTCCCTCCTCTCTCACGTCCATTTGAATTTTAATGAACAACTCACGTGCCAATGTCAAAATTATGCTTCCCCTTCTTTCTATACCATATACATACATTTTCCCCTACAAAAATATACACATTATATATAGTGAATGAATAGCCTTGTATTTTATGGCTGAAAAATATACAAACCCTTTAAGCCATTCAAATCCATGTGCAGCTCATCTGGTTGAAAAAACAGGAACAAGAAGTTCCTTTCCGAGCTAAACTCCATTCGACAGTTTCATGTAATATTCAACTTTTAGACAGACACGACAATTTTCTTCATTCCAAGAAAAATTACACACTCAAGAACCCTCGAATAATTAACATGCTTCACCATCCATGTAAACACACGCCCAATGAGAAACTACCATTTTGAGAGTAACGGCGGATATAGAATCCCAAATACTACGAAAACCTTCTCTGGAGTAAAGTGGATCTGCTCAAAGCTTTAGAAATAATTATTATTGTGAGATTAATAGGAGCATAAACTATAAGTAAATCCATACTATTAATTACTTTCAATTGGGATGTATACGCTCATTAATGAGGAAATTATTTAATTACCATGAACTCATAGCCACGCATCCTCCAAATCTCAAAGAGTAACTGTAAAAGCTATTTCTGCCGAGGAATATCATTTTTCCAGAGAAATTTCAAGTGAAAGTTAGAGAAAATAATAGACAGTTAAGAGCTATGAAAAGGAAGGAAAAAATAAGGAAAGTCTGAGAAAAACCAAGTGAAAGTTTATAAGTAGCGCCGATAAGGAACGAAATAATAAAATGCAGGAAAAATCCAAGAGAAAGTCAAATGAAAGTTGGTCAAAAAATGAGCAAAAGAATCAAGAGAAAGTCAATAAGTCAACAGGGGAGAGTCAATGTAAAACAACTATTTTCAAGAATTTTAACATGTCCCATAATTTTCAACAAATAGTAATTCTTGGAACTCAGCCAAAAATTTAAAATCATCATAAATACTATATACGAACCATAAAATTTAAAGCGCAGGGCGGGACGCTTTCTTAAAAGAGAAAAATCCCATTATAAAAAAACAAATGCAATTGGAACCAACAAAATTTCCAAGGACTCTCCCAGTAGTGGCGAGTCAATTTATGCAAATTGAACGCTCCACGAGTTAAATGAAGAGTAAACATATAATCTTGGGACATTAAAGGCCTTTGCCGAATAATTACAAAGATTTGACTCACACAGCTCAAGGACATCCAGTCCCCTTGGAATTACAATCAATCAGAAGAAAGGAAAATGAGTGGATTCTCTCTCTCTCTCTCTCGGCGTGAATAAACACACAACACCGCCACCTTTAATGACACTCAAACTGTACACATTTCCTATATCCCCCTATATTATTATGTACATATAAAACCTCCATATATAAATACTCTTGCCCCAGTGGTTCCCGAGTATTTCCTTGTGGTCCACAAGTAAAAGGGAAAGTGGAAGATAAAGGAGGAAAGCCGAGAGGGAGAAAGTAAACCGAGACCGCAAGAGAGAGAGAGAAAGAGGGAGAGAGAAAAGATCCTTATGGAAATTGGGGAAGGCTTAAAAAGCATGGGTTAGGAGGGCTTTGCTCATTCAAGTGTGGAACACGGGATGGTCGCGGGGAGTTTAGAGTCCAAAGCACCGTCTTAAAGTGCTCCTTAATGCTCCTTCCATTCAGAGCTCTCAATTTCCATTCGCGTGTTCACAACAATTGAAGATAACATCAAAAGTTGTTCTCCTCCAAAGTCTTATCATCATACAAGCTCAAATTTGCTTTCTCCTACACTTTCCCTCATCCTTGCATCATTTCCCATCCTACCCTCTTCCTCGTATTCCTCTGCTTCCTTGCACTCTCTCCTCCATAATTTCCTTTCTACTTTCTCATATGCTTTCTCCTACACTTTCTCTTACTCCATTTCTCCTTATTTCTCTCTCTCTCTCTCTCTCTCTCTCTCTCTCTCTCCCACAAATGATCCCTTACATGTATCGGATTTCTATACCTTTTCTCCAATCTTTCATTTCCTATCTAGGCATTTAAATACTACTAATCCCTCATCCCTATAGCATAAGAAGGCCCTTTCTCCCCCAAAGTTACATCCACATGAGATTACTCCCATTCCACACCCCAACCATCTTGCACTTGTGGGAAATTCAAAGAGTGCACTTTCCTTAACCACAACACTCCCCTCCAATAATTATACTATAATTTTCAAAAAAAATACCTTTTTACTTTCTCCAAGCTTTCTCCTCTCTTGTAATTCCTTCCTCCCAAAAATCCTTGTCTTTTAAAAAATAAACCGCCTTCATTTTGTATTGTTAATTTAACTCATTTAAAATCCTCGTGGAAACCTTCCAGAAGGATTCCCTTATTTAATTTCCCTTTTTTCTCATTTGGAAAAAATCGGTGTAATTGAAAAATCAAGATTGGATTTTGTCTAGGAGGAAATTAAGGAGAGTCGTAAAAATGGTAATGAGATGAGTATAGAGGGATATTTGGAAGGAGGGAAATAAGGGGGAAATGTTTAATTTTAAGTATTATATTATTCTCCTTGGAGTATTCACTATATATATGTAGGGGAGATATTAAAATTCTTTCTTTTGAATGGTAAATTTAAATGAAAGAGGGGGGAGAGGGAGAGAAAGGAGGAGAGAATATAAGGAGTGTCTTGAAAAAAGGAGGAAAGTAAGTCAACGTGAGTGAAAGTCAAGTGAATCGAAGGAGAGTATAGAGTGAGTGAGAGAAAAAGACTGGAAGCAAATGACATTTCATTTTTCCCTTTTATTTGACTCTGCCAGGTGGATTTAACTTTTATTATCTCATCCTTTTAGTTCAAGTCCATGCTTTGTATTTTTATATTTCTATATACAAGTATGTATAGTAGAGTAGGGGGGAAAAATACATGTAGACTTTCTCTCCGTAGACGTCCCATATGTATACTCCCCCGATTACTCTTTTGACGATAATCCAAGGGAAACGATCATCCTTGACGTATAGTTTTTTTTTTGGAAATCCTCCTCTCTTTTGAAGACCTCACACTATATTCTACTCCTATTTCATCCGCCTTTTCCCCCCTTCTCTCTCTCTATATTTTTTCTTTTAAAAGACAAGGTGAAATGGTGAATGTAAAAGGTTAAAGCTTTGCTCAAATCCCTCTATTTTCTCTCTTTTTTTCAGTCAAAGTCATCCCTTGAATATCTTGGAACCTTTTTGAGGGAGATCCATTACATGTCTTACCATATGTGCCCAGTACATAGTAGTAGTGATATTGTGGATAATGCCAGGGAAAAAAGTCTATTTCCACTCATCTTTTACTCAATCCATCACTTTATCACGACTCTATTTTTCATTCCCATCTTACACAATACTACACTCCATATTATATACTCTCACACATATACTCCTCCTCCTACTAAAAGCAGACAAAGGCTGGCTCAATCTTGACACTTGAGATTTCTATTAAAACTCACTTATGGTTCTATGGCCAGGAATCTATTCATAAATCATTGGAATATTTCTTGAGAAATTATACTCGGAAAAAAATATCTATACATATCAAGTGAAAATTTCAAAGAGCTCTGGAGCATATAGGAGAAAGCGTCATTCTTCTAAATGCGTCAAAGTAAAAATGACGTATGTACGTTTCATGTGTGTGTGGTGAAAGCAGGTGAAAGTAATGGTTCAAAATTCAATACATATATGTATATTAGCATTTTGCTTATCTTTGTATATAGAAATGTATACCCGACATAAAAGGATATTATTAGAGGGAAGGAGAAAATTGATGGAGAAAGTAGAGGAATGGATGATTATGGAGAGGTAGTGTTTCGGAGGGAAGGAGTGAAAGTATAGGTGAAAGTTTTATAATGGGTGAAAGTTTTGTTGTTCAAATTGTCAATATATTGAGGATATAGTGGGGGGGGGGAAGGGATCATGGATTATAAAAATAAGAATTTAAAGGGAGAGAGAGAGAGAGCTTTGAAGGAGGAGTGGGAATTTGTGGGGATGATTTATCCGGACACATATCGAGCTATAAACTACTCGTGGATGAAGCTTTGGCCAGTAAATTGCATTTCTCTTGTTGGTGTGTGTATGTATATTTATCTTTGGAGAAAGCATATATAAAGTGTATGACCTACTTAAGAGGACAGGGACCATTTAGAAAGCTCCTTTCTCTTTTAATAGACTCCTATCTCCTTCAGCTCCGTATAATGTGAATAAATAGGAAGCATAAGATTTTTCCAAGTTCCCCCCTCCTCCCAGCCTTTTAGCATTATGTGGACGGGATCAAAATTCACTTTCACTTCCACATTATTTACTAGTTGCTCGTAATGGAGTACTTTTCTCGATTATATTACATATATAGCGGCTTCTTCTAGTTCTTCTTTGAACGTATCCAATGGATCTTTTGTTAAGGAGCTTTAAACTCTTTCCTAAAGCTTTTTCCTCCTTCATATATACTAGGAGAAGTAGCAAGGAGCCTGCTCATATATTTTTCTCAAGGATCAAGGAAGGGAAATTCATGTAGGAAAAGAGTCAGTTGGAACTTATGGGATGATGCATAATGTCTTAGAGCATAATCCAGAATAATTCTTGTGGGTGAAAGCAAGTGAAAGGAAGAAGCTAGAATTTATAAGCACTTGCATATATCTCTCTCTCTCTGAGGATACCAAGGCGTTGGAGCATTTTGTAATCTATAAGATATTAGTTTTTTGCAGGGAGAAAGTCCCACTTTCTCTTTACTTTCTCCAAGACTCGTTTTATGAGAATTTGCAAAATTTCCAATATATTTCTAGTTTGTTTATTTCTCGCAATATTTCAGAAATACTTTCATATTTACTTTCTCCATGAATCTTCCCACATGAGTAGCATTTGTAAGAATTTTTTTCCCATGCTTTCTCCGGTTACTTTTTTAATGGTTTTATAATAAAGTTGACACATTTCTGAGATTTTTTCCCTCTGACTTTTGTACATGCTTGGACATTTATTTACTCCCATATGATTTGAGTTCCGCTTCCTTCTCCTATCCAGACTTTGGGTATTTGTCCGGGCTCATACTTTCCCCTGAGCTTACATATTTGCATGTGTATGTTGGGGCGGAAATGTAGAGAAAGGAGGAATTCCTACTAAATATGCAAGGGATGAGGGTGAATGAGATCCGTGAAATTCTTTATAGCCGCTCTTACCTCCTCCTGACAAGCCGAGTGGAGAAAGTCCATAAAATAGAAAGGAGTAGATTTCCCTCCTCTCCCACGTCTTCTTCCTCTCTCCTTTCCCCAACAAATGTTCCAGTCTCCGGATTTAACTTCCGCTCCAGCCACAATACAATACTAGCTCCTCCGTACTTTCACCAACATATGTACATAGTAGACAAGCGTTTGAGATGGCAAGTCCTTTCACTTCGGACGTTATCAAGATAAAATGTTCTCTTCTTCCTCTCCCATGTGTGCAAATCTTCCAAGCCTCCACCCTTTTCCCTCTCCTTCACATATCTATCCCTAAATTTATCATAAGTTCTTATATGTATACGTAGGATTTCAAAGGAGAAAATTCTTATAAGAAATCTCTGCAATAACTTTTCCAAGTTTCTATGTATGTATATGCTCAAGTTATTTATTTTCTTTCTCTTCAAGTAGAATATCAAGCATTTGCCTTTATACATGTAAAATTTACTGCGTACATGCATAAACCAAGAATTTTGCGGAATTCACAAACAAGAAATTTGATTATTTCCTTTCGTCCCCTTCTCTCTCAAATAATAAATAAATGCTCCATTATTATTATTCTTATTATTATACTTATCCAGGCCAAGCTCGTAGGCTTTAAATCAGTGGATGTTCCTTGCGGCTTTCTCCATGGGGACTTCCCCCATTCTCTTCTAAAGAAAAACCACATTTACTTACATTCTTCACCATGTACTTTCTCTCCTATGGAATGCAGGCCATCCTCATTTCTCTCCTCCCCCCAAAATACTTATACTTTCTCCATGACTTAACATATAGGAGTAAATATAAAAGTTGATCTCCCTGGTTTTTCCAACTCAACATAAGTAAGTAAGGAATGAGAGTTGGTAGAGGGGGAAAGATTTATAGAGAAATTGCATGGAGCATAAATGTATATGGTCAGGTTGGAGAAATTTATTCACACTTCTCTCCGTCTCCTTTCTCTTTCTCTTAGCCTTACCATTCCTTTGGGAAATTGTGCATTCACAAGAGAATGCTTTATAGCCCCTGACATATTCACCAATAATTTGTCTCTCTCTCTCTCTCTCCACATCAACCATTCAAATCTCCTATCATCTCCTCCAACTTTTAATAGCTCTTTTTTATGTTCTTTCAATATCCTTACGGACTTTCTCCATATCATTTTTTTAGCACACGTGTCCAACAATTTAGCCAACCAGGATCTCGTGAAACTAAGGAAATCTACTAAAAAATTAAAGTTTTAATATGAAAAAATGTAAGGGAAAAAAAATTTTTGTGGGAGAAAGTACGGAAATAAATTCTGTCATTTCGGCACTTAAATTTATTTTCCTTGACTTTTTGGGAATTTTTTCCAGAGAAAGTCGTGGAAAATGAATGAATGATTTGACAATTCCGAGTATGTAAATAGTGATAGTTGCATTTTGCAAATATGAAATTAAGGATGATAAAAGGGATGTTAGGGGGGAAAAGAATGAGTGGGATGAAAGTTGGTGAAAGTTGATGAATAAGCTCAATGAAGGGAATGGTTCTCAAAGGAATAGATGCAATTCAAGGGATTTTATTACACGTTTAAAATCCTTAAGCTTTGTAATTCTTCCCATCTTTCCAGTCTTTCCTCTTTCTTCCTCATATATAAGTCTTTCTTTTGTCCCAGCTGTCTCATTTCTTCTCTTCTCCCAAGGAAAAGAGCTCCTTTGAATCAAGTCATGAATTATATTTAATAGGGTAGGAGCAAATGTTTCCAAAGGACTTCACTATTATTTTCTCTACATTTTCCAACCTCTTTTCTACTATGCTGCTTTCACTCGGATCCTGTAAAAATTGCTTTATAATCCAAATGTCCATTGTGAAATGTTTACTTATGAGAAAAATTTCCGTCGATTTGTCCATCTTCAAGCTTTTGTCAGACTCAAATCCAAATTTCCAAAAAATTAAAATCAAGAGTGAAAGTGTCATTTAAAAAAAGGTAAAAAAATCCTTACAGAATCGTTTCTTATGAGGAAATATATA
>JAQFXU010002349.1:0-21353 GCA_034693705.1 Spatulosminthurus flaviceps
AATAAAACCTCCAGTGCCGTCTCTCCCTACACTTTCTTTCCTCACTACCTTCCTTTATTTTCTTCGGAAAATCAGCATAGATTGACATTTGAGAGAAAATAGAGAGCGAGAGTGATAGGAAGATTCCAGCTGAGTACAAACAATGTAGCGCAGAAGTATAAAAAATTGAAGAAACTCAAGAGAACGGTTATAATGAGATTTTATAAGCGAGAGTGAGATTGAGTCTGGAAGGAAGAAGATAAAGATAGATGAGGGAGAAAGTCAACAAGTTGTTGAACTGTGAGTGGAAATACAAATTTAGATGTAAGAAATCCTCCTTTCCCAATCCATCCTGTCCAATGATCCTTGAAAGGACTGAAAGGAGCCTTCCTATTCACTCTCAAGTTCCACTTTGAGTGAAGCAGCGGGAGGATCAAAAGTGGGGATTTTTTTCTGATCTGAACTCAGATTGAAGATTGGTAGTTGAAAAAATTCTCGGAATCTTCTGAAATAGGAGATGCTTTTCCTACGGCGCCCTCATTAATGAAAGCTCTGGGTTTTTACTACACCTAAGGGAGTATAATTTTGGCTCCACTTTTCCTTGTTGTTGGTGAAAGTGCAAACTCTCATTAAGTTAGCGGGAAGGCCATTAAGATGCGGGAGCAGACCTGTTATTGTACTAATTATATTGGTGCTCTCATTCAAGTCAGAAACTTTCTCACCCACCTACCTCACCCCCTTTGTAATGAATGTTTTGGAAAGGGAAGAGAAAGCTCTCAAAGGTTTTTTTCTTCATCAACTAAACCTGAACGGATGGATGAACTCCATTGGGGATATATTTGATGTGAGACAAATATAGGAGGAAATCTTTGTCCACAAACTCACCTCAAAGGAGATCCCAAGCCCTGGCTGTTTGAGTTAAGAAATTCATTTGAGCTCCGTTCCGATTTCAAGGGTCTTTTGTTGATTGATGAGGGAAATGGTAACTTATAGGGAAAGTCAGGAGAAAGAAATTGGCAGTGTAAGTTTTGTTAAGGAAATCCCAGTTCTTTGAGGTTAACGTGAAGTGTGACTACTGCTGTGAAATGTTGTGGAGAAAATCAGTTAATCTCATTCGTGCCTTTAAGTCACGGATTTTCTTTCCACACTTTCTACTCATTTCCTTTGATTATAGATTTCTTTTCCTTTATTAATCACGACTCGTTGAGTATATAATATTTTACCTCAGCTTTAAGCTTATTTTCCCTTCATTTTTACAGTGGATAACGAAACCACTTTTAATACGATTCCACGGGTTTTGGTAATATGTAATGGCCATTGGGGTCTTTAGTCTTGCAAAATAAAAGATCGATTTGATCTCTCATTTTCTCTCAACTGGGGTTTTCAAATCCTTTTTTTGGTTCTCACGGAGAATGCGTATTTGATGAGACCGGAACTAAGCGGAAGGGATTTTTATTGCGAGGAACTAAAATACCTGAGAACATATAAGGATGAGAAAAATCCTCCCGTTCAAAAGAACATCAAGGCCTCTGACAATTGACAATGTTGACATTATGAGAAGAGCCATAGGATTCTCTTATGTACCTCTTGTATATTCTTAGCGAAGGAAAAGTAAACAGGTTTTACTATTATTGTAAACCTCTTGAGTCCAACAGATGTGGAGTGAAGATTGACAATGCTATTGGCTTAGGAAACATTCACAATGTTGATACAATCTATTCCAGGCGGAGCGGAACTGTGTGTCCAAAATGAATGGTTCCTTTTCATTGACCAACTAACCTAAAAAAGTTGATTATCTCAAGACCAAATAGCTCCCTCTCCCACGGACTTTTAAGGATCGGCAAATACAAGGATTTTAGATTCCTCATCATTTCGGTTTACGGTGAAATATCCGAGAAACGTTACCACTCTAAATGCATCTGGCTTCTCTTCTTTTTGGATTTCAAATAAAAGAACTGCGCTTACGTCCAACATGCGTGAGAAAAGTGAGAACGTCAGAGTCAGTCAGCAGAAAAAGAAAGGTCCGGGGAGAATACACGTCGTTTAGTGGTCTGCTGGACTCTCCAACCACTCATTCCTTATTGCTTGTCAGTTCTGCAAACATATTGTATGACTTCAAAGGAATTCCAGTCATAGAGAGCGTACATTTTTTTCCACTTGTACACGTTGCTACTTTTGTGGAGTCAGAAAATCCAAGATGCATGACTAACGAAATGGTTTTTTTTGTCCAAAAGGACTGGAACCACTCAAACTTTTCGTTCGTATGTACAAATTTGAGCTCCCAAAACCTTTGAGGCTGTCAACAGTCGAGATTCACGTTCATACAAATATTCCACATATTATTATTTCAAGTTATTCCAGTTCCCGGAACCCTAATCTATAGCCGTAGGTCTTGTATCTTTAGTCATACTTGTGATATAACTAACCTTCAATGAAATGCTGTGGAAACGTGGACAAAGGTATTAGAATAGCTTAGAACCGTGTCCCGTGTCAAGTGATAATCCCGCTAACGAGATTCCCGTAACCGTTTATCCCGCGGAATTCGGACCTAAATAGCTCATAATCCCCACAATACGAAACTCTAATCCCTCCAACATTAATCCCGTGAACAATAACCCGACGAATAATTGTCAGTAGTAAAATAATTGGAAGAACATGTTAATGTTCCTTTAACCCTATTTCTAGCAAAACAAAAAATCCCATACAGTTATACATATAATTGATGAAAAGGATTTAGTTTTCATGCACTTGTACCCCACTTACGCTTATTCGTACAAATCCGGCTAATTTCAATAAGGGACTATATTTTTGAAAACTGCGTGCAAAATGGGGCAAAATAAGGTAGATGCTTAGTTTTCAAACGGGTCTTTCCAGGTACAAGTATAGTAGGGGAATTGGCTCCTTTTTTCTTTACAAGTTGAAGCGGAGTGACTTTCTTGCTTAAGCCTTTCTGCACTACTTTACCGTCCAAAAGGACTTAAGAATTTATCTTAATCGTGAATTACAATGAGTATAATAATGACGTCAGTAAATAATTGTTTGTTGAGCTACATAATTAGTTACGCAAATGAAATAGGAAGATATTGGAGAGTGCAGTCCGTGTATGAAACTCTTCCCTGCAGATCATTAAGATCTTACAATTGATGCGTACAACGAAAGTCACGTTTTAATGCAAATGCGCGTTTAATCATCCGCCTACTCGTAAACGGTTCCTTCCTTTTCTGAGATAAGAATATAAATATACTTCAACATCAAAGTAAAGCAGGAATTCCTACGGTAATCCTTTATACTGTAGTAACTGCAGCTCTTTTGTTAAAAATTTAGCTCCCCCTGTCCTTCTTTCATGTTTCACAACAGTCCAATCCATTGTACCATTCCTACTCGTCCGCTAAAGTGTAAAATGGGCTAAAATATCCCGAACGTTATGGGAAAAAATAAAATTATAGCCTCTTTTGCACTTGAACACACGTTCTACTGAAACTCAATTTAGCATGATGCATACAATTATTTGTATGCATTGTATGCTTACGCTCACAATTTAAACGACTATAGAATAGAACACGCTCAATTAGTGGTTTCCAACAAGTTTGAGACGAGCAACAAGATTTGTAACGTAAACTCCTCTAACTTAATTTCCTCAGCTTGTAGTAGGAGATCATGCATAAATACATATAATAGAATCCATGGTCTGCCCCGCTCCTTTCATGTGTAATGAATTTTTCCACAAATTATTTTTTCTTCTTACTCTCCTTACAATGCAAAGTACAGGAACGTCAACTGGAATGGAACTACTCTATAAACTCTAACAATAAATCTTGCATTTTTGTATGAGCGCACCAATAATAATTTTATTATTATTATTTTTCCTAATGCTTCAACTGAAGTAATTTTTTATTCAATTTACTGCAATGGTCTATTTATTTTTTAGCAGCCATTAAAGTACATACATTCGAATGACATGGCTTTACTTGAGCATCCTGTACACACAGTTTCACAATAGCACAACTATTTTATGCGGCTGAATGAATAATAGCAGCTACTACAACTAGGCGACGCTAGTAAACAGAAATTTTTTTTGTCAATACGATCCAGCTCCAGGACCCAGGAATAGTAATAATGAATGTAAAATAGTCGTTACAGTAGTTTAATGGTTACAATACGTGCTCAGGGATGTACAGAAAGATGGTAATAATTATCCTGCTAAACAGGAAGTTTAAAAATTTATCCGAGCGAAGAAGTTTTTTGCTACAAGGAACAGAAGGATTCCAAATAAATGGGATCTTATATCATCCAGAATGCAGAAAAACCTCTTTATTCATTAATCAATTCAATTATGTACCAAATCCTCGTAACGCCGCTCTGCTCAAGTGCCTGGTAACGGAAAGTGTGAAGTGTGCACCTTATTGAGAGAATCAATGTCCTTTCATTTGGCAGATAATGATTCATTCCACTGCTGCTCACATGGTTACGCGCATAAACGAAGCTCCACGGACTTGGATCCTATTTGAACATTAAGGCGTAGCTGCACATAGCCCCTTTATGCACGAGCTTATTGTCTTTATTAAGGCAAGTCAATTTATTTTGAACTCTCAGGTCACGTTTTTCATGATGCCATTGGAAATAGCTTGGGCGATTACGGTAAGCTGGCGTGGCGGTGACATTCTCTGTCGTGTGATGGCTTTCTTCCGAATCATCGGACTCTACTTATCTAGCTTCGTCCTTGTGTGCCTTGCTCTGGACAGGTAAGAAGAATTACACCATACTGTATATAAAGTTATAAGTGCCTTTCTCTCCTTTGTAATTACCTCTGTATACTCAAAGCTTCGAAACTCCCATGAAAATAGGTGGAGATTATTTTTTTGTTTCTAAGGACTTTGGAGAGCAAGTCTTTTGTGTGTAAAGCATCCGAGCCGTAGATCAATATAGTAATTAAATTTTGGCTTACTCAGGTTGTATGCAGGAGATAGACATGGAGTCATCATTGGGTAGTGGTAGTAGTACACTCAACCAGGCTGGAGTTAATACACTTACATAGTAGTTTTATTGAGAGAAAATATTTTTGTAGACATGTCATGCATTTTCCTCCTACTCATTTTCAGGCGTTTTCGAATGATTCTTTCTGAACTTTTGAGAGCATAGGAAACAGGGACTTTCATACATATCAAGTGTTATCATACATTTTATATACCATGTACAATCTGATTATCTTGACATTTCATGAAAGACATTATGTGCTAGAGTGGAGATTTTAGACTTTTAGAGCCTCGATCCGACGAGTTGAAATGATCCGAGTCACTGACGATGTGACAGTTGAGGATATTACGGAGTGGAATCCTTTAAATGAACTACTTCTGCAAGCGTGAGATACATCCGAAATCTTTCTCTTGTGTGTTCCATTACGATGATAAAACGATTTCTGTCATCACGGAGTTCCATTTTAATTTCCATAGACAAAGACTTAACGGAAAGGCTTATGTAGTGCGTTGACACTTTGACTAGAAAATTGAATTTATTTTGTGCAATGTAAATTTGGTTGGATACACTGCGGACAATATGGATCAAGATGGCATAGCCAGTTAAATACACAGTTAAGACTCATGTAACTTATGTAGAACGTACCAGCATTTTGCACGTAAAATTTTGGTTTAAAGTTTTATAAGTGCTATAAGTTTTATACGGGACATACGTTAAGAGCTGCAATAACTGCCTAATACTTTTTGGTTTATAAACGCAAAAATATCGTCGACTAAAGTGCAAACGGGTCTATATGCAGAAATCCTAATTGTGTTCCTATTTTAATGCTTGTTCTTAGAATTTCTAATGCAAAAAGGAACGATATATGTATATTCTTATTGCTTTCCTCCGGCTGCTGCTCACATGGTTACGCGCATAAACGAAGCTCCACGGACTTGGATCCTATTTGAACATTAAGGCGTAGCTGCACATAGCCCCTTTATGCACGAGGCTTCCAAAATTATAGCCCCTTTTGTACTTTAGTCGACGATGTGTTTCATGTGGTCTTCTAACATTAGTAATCTCTGAGAGATGCTTTGACTCTTTCTTCTTGTTTGAAAACAAGCCTTATTGTTAGATCTTATTGGGCGGTTTCCACAAAACCTTGACGTTGGAATTATTTAGGCTTTTCCCGAGAGCTTTAGTACAAGTTTTGTATGCATTGGGTCAAGGAATAGATCACAAAGAAACAGTTGTTTTACTTTTCTTAAACCTGATTTCCATGAGGATTTTACAAACCTCTGTGGTTCTTAGAATATTCATGGAGTCATTGTAACAACCATTGGATAAAAGCAAGTCTGAAAGGAACCTCTCACTAAAAACTGACAAAAGAAAGATGGTCCTTTGGTTTTCATGCAATGAAAGAAAGGAATTAGGTTAGACTTTCTCTCTTGTATTTTTAATGACGTTAGCCATTAGCAAGATCACGGGTACTGGCTCATAATTATTAAAAGACTACTCTGTCTTTATGAGGTGCTCCTCTCTGTCAAGTGAAAGTTTTATATGAAGGTTATTTTTACAGTTGAGTTTTCTTTCTGTTCCAGGTACCTGGCCGTGGTTCATCCCATGCATTCTTTGGGATCGGGAAAGAGAGGAAAAATAATGATAGCTTGCGCTTGGACACTCTCCGTCTTCTGCAGCTTACCCCAAGTAAACTCACTTTAATAAAAGCGTTGTAAAACATTGAAAACATTCATTAGTCCATAGATGTGGGATTAGGAAGGGCTAGAAGGAACGTTCTCTAACAAAATAAACTATAGAATAGAAAGTCCATCAAGTAATGATGGACGCTATCTTGATGGGGCTGACAATGAGTATAACTGAGGAAAGTTAGAGTAAAACAAATTACGTCGCCATCCCAGAAATTCCCTCCCCAAGTCCCGTCCACCTAAATCCTTCAAACAGACAAAATTACTTAGTCCGACTGCAATTATTTCAGGATGTATTGAAACTAAATCATTGCTGTGTTATCATTTGCCAACTAACAAATAAGACTAACAGACAATAAGTCTTGACACTAATCCAGTGATTCATCTTACTTAGACGAAGAATCTCAAGTTCATTGGAATTGAATTTGTTTGTCAAGAGAAAGCACGAGGGATTACAATAAATACATAGGAATTCGTGAGGAGAAACAATAACAATCTCTCCTCCTATAGTTTTGGGAGCGTGATTCAGCTGGCATTTTACCCATCAAACTGTAGATAGTTTATATTTACGTAATACCATAAAAAGTAAAAAGTAGTGGGTACATCTGGAATAATTATTTGTTCCAGTATTGAATTACATCAATTAGAACTTAGATGCTAATCCAAGTTTGAAATGAATTGAGAGAAATGTAAGTACGTGTTCTCTGTAGAAGAATTCCCTATAGGAAAAATTCAATTATTTAAGAACAAGTTGAAATAAAGATATTTGAGAATCATTCGTTTTAGTTCCGCTCAAGGTTACTGGGCTATTGCACTTGCAATATTGCATTATTGCAATTGCAGAGAGAATAAAAAGGTTTTTCCTCTTCCTTCAAAATGATGTTTTCTTTCAATGCAGATCTACATCTTCCACTTGGAGAGTCACCCTGATTTCCCTTGGTACAAGCAATGTGTTACGTTCGGATCATTGCCCGAATCATATGATCTGGCCTATCGGATCTTCTGCATGTTAATGATGTATGCCCTACCCTTCGCCATTATCCTACTCCTCTACTGTGGTATTGTTATTGAGCTCTACCAGCGGACGAGGGAATCTTCACATGTAAAAAACCCAGGTACAATTTTATTTATTCAAAACTGCCCACTCCCTTGTCTCCTGTATAGCTTTGATTCAGACCTTTGTGAAAATAAACACAGAAATGCTATAGGGTGAATTGCTTGCATTAACTTACAAGTAAATATTCTTGCAGCAGGAAAAAACATTAGAAATATATACAGCTTTATTTGCTGTTGAGGGTACTTCAAGTTGCACAATACAAAAGCAATCTGTATATTTTATCCCTGCGTTCTACCACAAGTACAGATAGTCTTACAAAAGCGAATACATGTAAATTATTTTTCTAAGGATGAGTATTTACCCAAGTGCACTCGAAATCCTTCATGAAAGTAAAGATTGTTAAAAAATAATAATTAACCTTGGCATCCATAAGTACCAGGGTGGCTTCAAAAGAGTTAAAGTTCGACAAGAAGTAATAAATAGTCAGATGTCAGATCTGAGTGAAATTTTCACAGATGAAAGTCCTTCATTCTATACAGACTATTCCTTCGTATCGAACTTGAATATTTTTCAACCCACCCTCGTAATTGGAATAATTGTCCGGGACATTTCAGTTTTTTTATGAGCTCCAAAAAATTCCCATCTATTCATGACACCGACTCTCTAGAGACCATAAAATATACGCATAAAAGCAGCTGTATAAGAATTTCTTGTTATAGTCAGCTTATAAGAAACATTAACTCAGTTCGAGGCTTATCCTAGATGTGATTCATGGATATAAATATTGGAGAAATGTCGACCTAAAAACTACTTCACAGTCATTAGAGCACCTTGTTAATATAATATTACAGAAACAAAAGAAGAGTAAGATAATATCAGTAGCATGCAGGCGATGCAGGAAAGAAGCTCAAGATTTCATGGCTTAATGACTCTCATACAGACAAATCGTAGACTAATATTCATTTGGGACTATCATTTGGCCCTTAATTAGGCTCAATATCCTGTAAACACCACGAGCTTGCCAAATATCACTGTAACGTGCATAGTAAATAGATAGGGAAGTTTATTATATGTGATGAGGTGAATTTATGCACGTATGGTATATCTGGAAAAAAATGTGAAAAAGGGAGGCGTGGATGAGCAAATTTATTTTAAAACTGGAAGGTGGAATTCCCTCCAGGTTATTGATGTGATTATACTCGGTTCGTTATATCTTTCCTATTTTCCAGATGGTCTCCGAAGATCTGGTTTGGGGAACCTGGCCCGAGCACGGGAGAAGACTCTAAAAATGACGGTGGCAATCGTAGCTGTGTTCTTCATTTGTTGGACCCCTTATTACGTTATGTGTCTCTGGTAAAAGAAAAATCTCCCCTCAGGTTCTTATTTCTACGCTATCCGCATTTTGTGTTCCCTATTACGCATTTAAGTATTTTCCCAGAAGAAAATAATGAAATGCTAAAAATGGAAATGATTATTCTGCAGGAATCTAAATGCAAATTAAGTGAGGATGGAAAATTGAGAAGGAAATTGAATAAAATTGAACGCACCGTGTTTTTCCTCCATTTTCTATAGGTACATGATAGACGCCTACTCAGCTAAATTCGTGGATCAGAGGATTCAAAGAGCTCTCTTTCTTTTCGCTTGCACCAATTCCACAGCCAACCCCATCGTTTATGGGATCTTTCATTTGAAATCTACTTTCACTACAAATACCGTAAGTTTCTTCCATTTAATTCTACACAGTTTTTACGGTTATATTGGTTTTGTAAAAAAAAAGAATGAATGCATTAAAAAGCAATTAGGTACAGTCGTCTTTTAAAAATTCAAGGGGTACAGTTACTATTATTATTGTAGTCACAACAGTTTTCCAAATGGACAAATTTTTTGTTAAAATCGCTTTTGGTATGAGAAAAATGACTTGAAAAATTTAATTTTGTAAATCAAAAGTGGTGTTACTTTTGCACGACTGTCCAAAATTTTGCCAAAATTCTACTAACGCGACATTTAAAACTATTTTCTTCCCAAGATTGTTTCAACAATTTCTCATAATAATGGTGGGAATGCGCTTTACATTTTCTTCTTTAATTTCCAGCAAACTTTTCGAACCATATTTTTTTCAAAATACGTAGAAAGTTTGCTTCATCTTCTCACTATCAGGTTACGGGAAAATAGCACAAATTTTCTTTAAATTCGCACAAATAATACTATCTCTAAAAACCTTTTGTACTCCCCGCAAGTTGGTTCTGCTTAGGACTGTACACTCCAAATTATTTCTATCCCTTTTCATTAATTTAATGATCATCGTGAGAGACAAAGCTATATAGAGGGGCGAACTTAATATGAAAATAGTGTGTAAGTACTTGAGAAGGTATATACTATTCCATGGGATTTGAGTGAACGCTGCCATCACAAATGTATAAATATTATTTCTTCACTCTGCAGGGAAATCTCCTAAGTTCCTTACTTCACATTTCGTCGGGTAAAGTCCAAAAGGCGCTATAATTTTCGTAACGTTATGGGAAAAACAAAATTGTAGCGCCTTTTGGACTTTACCCGACGATTTTCTTTCTAGCGTAAAATTTAAATTGCTTATAACTTGTTTTCGTGTGAGCTTAAAGAATGAATAATACTTTGGAGTGATATGTGAAATTTCCTATTTTGTTCTAATCTACCCATAATCCACATCCCACAAGAAAATAAACGTACATTTCTTGTATACGTTTTTCCAGCTAGGGAATACAAACAATGTTTTAAAATGATTTACATCGGACTAAGAGTAAATATAAAATAGGTGAGAGAGAGAGATATCAAGACTAAATATAAGCCTAAATAACAAAAAACAGTATGTTGTATAAACAATACAGAGTTTAAACAAAATAAAAATACTTGAAGGGAAAACATTTGAAGACATTATTGTAAATCTTGCATAATATATTTGTATGCTTTCATAAATGAGCTTATCATACGTACAATAACATGTGTAAATGTCTCATTCGAAAAAGTTTAAAATATAGAAACCGAAGATTTTTATAGTTGTAAAAATTCACACTCCACAATAATTTGTATCCTCCACTTAAATTAAAAGTTTGAGTGGATTCCATTTCTTGCTCAAATGTAGAACATCTTTAAATATATTATGGGATCTTCTACACGTAAAAAACTGGCTAAAAAACTCCAGTTTAAAAGCACGATGAGAAAAAGTTTAAAGTTTTACGAGAAAAATACTATTTTTGAAAGCGTTGGTCCTATCAACTCTGAGTATATGAAAATGAAAGGAAATTGGAGAAGAAACTAATCCCGTCACATTCCACTCAATCAGTCTTTTTAAATCCTCATCTTTCACCCAATGAATACCAATAAACATGTGAAATATCCAAGTTGAGTGAGCCTCGAAGTTCTTTCCTAAGAGCTTCTACGACCACAGAGGGGTGGGGGGAAAAAGTGTGGAGAGTTTTGGTAGTAACTTTGAGCTCTTGTAGCACTCCCGTACTATTTGTTGCATCTCAATAGGAATCCTTTGAGGAAAGATAAAAGTTTCAGGGGATTTACACAAAACTTTCAGTCAAGCTTGGGTTTACTTGAGATTTAGTTAGAGGATTTTCTGGATATTTTTCCAACCAAAACTTTCACCAAGTCTCTTCTACACAAGTTTGTGTTTTTCAGTGCTTACTCCTAGCTTCGCTTAAGTACAAGCATAAGTATCCCCACGGAATACTTTACTACACCGAAAGATCTTTCTCTCCCTCCGCAAAGATCCTTGTTCAGTTCCCATATTCCCTTGATTTTATACACGTTCTTTTCCAATGAGACAGACATTTTTGACATTCATGTCGCTACGGTGGATTTCCACGAAATGATAACCCTTTTATGTTATATTTTACAGGAAGCGAGAAATTCAAACTATTCTACTTGTTCCTTCCGAAGATCAAATGCGCTAAATACGACACCTCCAAAGGCTGTAGTCTCAAATGGTCAGAACGGTATTAGCTGCCATCCATATCCCCGGCCTGCCATCGTCACCGCTTCCAAATCTCTCCGTGGTAGTAAAACTACATCTGTCAAGTTTGCCCACAAAAATCAACATAGTTCAAAAAGACTTGTATCATGGAATCCAAGGGACGCCAGCTTCTGTTAGATTTTAATTAAGATTATTTTTTCATGTCCTGTTCCTATAGTGACGTCCTCTGTTCCCACTTTGAAATGTGTTTATGTGTAGGAATGTTTTGAGATCAATTGTGCTCATTCGGATTTCCCCCCACATTCCATAATATTATTGTTTCCTGCCGCAGCTGAGGTTTTCACATTGTTTTAGTCCAACCTTTTACTTTTATATCATCAAAAGCGCTCCTCTTTCTACGAACAAATCTAATTTTTGTAATTTAAATTTCAAAATGTACAGACTGAGATGCTCACTGTAAGGTACAAGCTTACCAAATAACTAAAGAAATGTGTGATTTAGAAATGTGATAGGATAAGATATGGTTATTCTAAATCGGGAAAATTAATAAAATCTATATGAATTCAAAAATCCTGTCTGTTTTATTCAAAACTCAACAGTGATTATTTGTATTTAATTCACACCATAAAAAGAACGCCACCCCCTATATTGAAAAAGAGAAACTTTATTTACACAGATTTGAGAAATTCATTGGAAACTTGTAATAATGTTTTACAAGAGCTATACAAAAGTAGGAAAAACCGTTCACCTAATTAAACACAAGAGAATAGGTTTTTGCAAATCTTGTGCTAGTGAGTATAGTCACCCTTTATGAGGGTATAAAGGGCTGAAAATCCCACTTCCTGTACCAGTACTCCCTGGGATGTCGAGGGAAGAGGACCTGGGACGAGCTCCTGGTCTAGGAGGGCCGCCCAGCAGAGAGAACCAGGAGAGGGCACTAGGATAGCCTCCTCCAGATGGACCTGGGAGGGCCTCGCCTGTAGAGTTCCGGGCGGGGTACGTTTTATGACTTCCAAGGTTTAGTTTAATTTTTTTCCCCTCATCTTCGTACTGTATTTTTCCCTTAACGTGTTTGTTAGCTTATATTGAAAGTAATCTACGTATTACGTACCAAGAAATCTTCAAGTTTTGCAATTGAAAAAACCTACAATATATTTACATATATTTGAACCAAATTATTTCGCAATGCATTATTAGCATCCATCAATGAGATCATATGTACTTTCCTAATGGATTTGTTACACCTACGAAGTTGTGCTTTTACTTATTTCTCATATGTTCAAATAACAAAGGGAAATGAGAGAATTGATAGATATGATATCGAAGTAATGACCGGCTTCTGATGGGGTCATATTTTCTATTGTGGGTGATGTTATTCTAAAGTTTACGAAATAGTGGATTTTTCTATGATACACAGCTGGAAATTGCCATACATATCGACGAATGACCGCAAATTCAATTTCCACGAGGAAACCGCACTGACCACTAGCAACTTTCAAATGTGACTTAGGAACGGTGAGCTACGTCAGAATAAGTACGGAAGAAGCTGGATGTGAGGAAACTATAGGATTATTAGAAATTGACGTCAGATAACTTTAAATAAGTTGACAATTTCCTACTGGGTTATTCATGACTATATTCGATTTGAAAAATTCCCTAAATACTAGAACCTTCCAAGCACAGTGATGAACTAGAAGAGTTCATTCCCAGACGATGAGATGATGGACCAAAAGAAAACACATCTTGGATTATTTTTAAAATTTTGCATTTTTTTCCAGTTGCTTGAACAAGGTGAGATTTTTCAACCACTCAACTCCGAAATTTTTGCTTTGGAATATCTAAATATTTTTGCAGGAAGCGGCCAACTTCTGGCGAATAATGGGAACATAACATTTCTAAGCGTTAATAGCAGCGAAACAGAGAAACTGATACCATGCGTTTTTGAAGAACCTGATCCACAAAATCCGGAAATATTTTTATTTCAAAACCGCTCAGTGGTAAAGAATTTGTGTCATTTTATACATTTTATTATATACAGTTAGTATCTGTGAGTTCCTCATTAGTTCGAATTGTTGTGGGCTGAGCTATCATAAAAACATGTTCGTCAAACCAAATGTAGATCGCTACCAGCAAAACCGACAATAAGTATCATCCCGAGAAAGGGTTTACGGTGAAATTACCCGTTAAAATCCCCTTGACTGGAATATCATACGAATGTCGATTGTTTAAAGTGCGTCAAAAAACTACTGTTCGTTTGATTCCGGCTAATGGTAATAACAAGGTCACAAAAATATCCAATAAACGGCTACAGAAAAATCATAAAAATCCTGCTATTCACTAAATTCCGATAGTATTGAAGTCAGAGCCAGAGGAGCATGTAGAAGCAGTGATCAAAAGAAGGTTGAAGTTAAAATGCTCTACAGCCGTAAGAAGTTTATCACCCCTAAAAATTATCCATGGCTTTACGGATATCCAATCTGGTTGCAACAAGTCTGTGGAAGGAGCAGAATGTGACCTTCCTGTATCCAACGAAACCCCAGGTCAATACTTTTGTATCCAGGATCGTGGAAATAATAATACGTTGCTACAAACTCAGATACATTCGCGGTGGACTGTAGAAACCATTCGTAATAAAGTTTTTCATTAATTATTTTATGAAATAATAAGACTAATTATTTGTTTAATAAAATTAATTACAATTTAATCCTCATATTCCCATGGTATCTGTGGTATAGCTAAGGTTGTGGAAGTAAAAATCCACGTAGGAAGTTCCACAGTTTCTTGTAACTCCACGGAAGAGGGGTCCTCCACTCCAATTTTGGAACTATGCCCTTGCCAGAATCGAACAATGTGTAACTCCCTTGAGAGCAGACTGAAGGAGGTTATAGATTAATTCTGTAATAAAATCAAATACACACATAGGAAAATGAGGAAATGAAGTTTCGAAAAAATACTTTAAATATTTTTTCCAGGTCAACGTGTGCAGTTCAGCAAGGGACCGGAATATTTGTAATCTAACCACCCTTTCGCGTCCTTACATTGGAAAGGATGAACTTTTAATGGATTTACATGTTTTAAGATGCTACACTAGAGTTCGCGAGAGTCGTGTGAATTGCAACCAGGAGGTTATGATTTATGAGCCCCATATTGGAAGTAAGAATAATTTATTGTCGTACAACATCCTATATACTCTACACACAAAAAGTACAAATATATACATCACTATGGATCAAAGTAATGCATTCCCATGGTTTCAAACCCAACTGATTTGGCAAAAAATAATTCGTTTCGAAAATAAATATTTGGCTTTGGCAAAGGGTATGAAACCTTTGCCCCCATAAATATTACGTGCCCACATGAAGCGATGTAATAGTGTTAATAGTCACTAGATTATATTTAAAGAAATGTATGCATAATGCGTGTCTTGGTATTTAAATAGTTCCACAAGGCGTTCTTATAGCAGTGATTTTGGTGATCACCGTTCTCCTCTTGGTTTCCTTAGTCCTCATTATTGTCTACCGTCAAAAATTTTTAGTTCAAAAAGTAAATCCTAAATTTATATTTATGTATTCAAATAATAATTATTATTATACTACAAATGTTGGGCACACAAGCTGTACAATGATTTGATGTGACAGAAAAATAATTTCTTACAACTCATGATTTGGGTTATACATATAATTATTATAGTTCAAAGTGCAGAAACTCACGGAGGCTGAAGTTGAGGAGTTTATAAATGGAAATTTAGATGCAATCGACCGCAACATCGACATCAATGATCAAGCTCACCTGTTGCCTTACAATAAAGATTTTGAGTTTCCTAAAGCCAACCTGCATTTCGGTAAGAATTTGTAATATTGTTTCATAGTGTGTTTTTATAACGTAAATATACATATCTACGTACTTATTCAATAGAAAAGCAACTTGGAGCAGGAGCTTATGGAACTGTAATGAGAGCGAGAGCCGAGGGTCTGCTCGATGCTCAAGGAAATAGTGTGCTAACCGTTGCTGTGAAAACAGTGCCACCCAATGCTGAATTTGAATACTTCAAAGCTTTACTCATGGAGCTGAAGATTATGATTCACATTGGGCACAACGTAAATGTTCTAGGTCTTTTGGGAGCAGTCACCGAGAAAATTCAATCAAGTATTTTCATTTTCAGTCATCCTTTTTTCTATCCACTCGTGTTCTAGAATTCCATTGATTTTGGATTAAAGTTTTTGTAGTCCTGGCCTGGCCTCGTGCGTCTTTAAATGATTATCCTTGATGTTTTGTATAGGAGAAGTTTACATCATTGTAGAATTTTGCCGATTCGGAGATCTTCAAACCTACCTAGAAAAAAATGCGGGTAGATTTGTCAACCAAATTGTACAGGGGGAAATTGATCCCACTATTACGAAAAATCAGTGAGAAAAATCACATTTTATTTTAAACATACCCATAACAAATCAAAGTATAGTGAATTTGAATGTCGATGCAATGACTTTTATTTTACGATTCCAATTAAATGCATTTCACTCATTTAGACCCACCGAATACGCGAATGTAGAACTTGAAGAAAGTGAGGAAGAGAACAACATTCAATTAAATGGTACCCTCATCTTACTCAGCCAGTCATAAAATTGCAAATTAAAACAAACTTTGGTTCAATGAAAAATGATCAATTCCTGTAGTTCAAGAATCATCCGCAAAGCTTGAAGCATATTCCAATTTGGAGCCTGAGGTACCCGACACCGATTTGTTTGCAACGACGACATTGATCCGTTGGTGCTGCCACATTGCCAAGGGAATGGAGTTTCTAGGCTCGAAAAAGGTATGCAGCACCTGGAAAAATTAACGAAAACTTCATTCCGAGTATTTTCGGGACATGATGTATCATCCCAAAAAACTGCTGACATCTACTTGTCATTTAAGGTTATCCACGGTGATTTGGCGGCGCGAAATGTCTTGATTACAGATGGACTTGTCGCCAAGGTAGCAGATTTTGGTTTAGCCCGTCAAGTTTACAAGAATCCAGAGTACCAAAAGACACAGCGGGTATAATCTAAAAACACTTGCATTCCACTTAACTAACGTAACCCTGAGAATGAATTAAACTCAAAGCATTTTGCATATAGTGAATAGTAGAGAAACCCCATTTTATTGAACAATTGTAGCAAAAATTGCCTATAAAATGGATGGCTCTTGAGTCTCTCACACGATTGGTGTTCTCTTCCAAATCTGATGTTTGGTCGTTTGGCATAACTCTTCATGAAATTTTCACATTAGGGGAAACGCCTTATCCAGGTAATAAAGAGACGAACACTCGTCACAAGTAACTGGTAGTCGCTGTCTCCGGTAAAATTGTGTAATCCATTGGAAATATAAAAAATGATTTTTTTCTCCAGGTCTGGATATTGGTGAAGGATTTTTGGAACAATTGAAAGAAGGCCATAGAATGAAACAAGCTCCTTTGTGTCCTACAGAAATGTACAGAAAAATTTAGCATTAGAGCAGGTATCACATTAAGCTCGAATAAACTCCATATAATCATTTATTTTCAGCTATAAATTAATGCTACTGTGTTGGTGCCCCGAGCCCGAGGATCGTCCTTCATTCCAAGATATCGGCATACAACTTGGACGGATAATTTCTCCACTGGATCAAGTATAGTAGAACAGTTATAACAATCTCATTATTACCACCGCACCATATGTATCAAATAAAAAATAATGATCATTGGGATCATAAGGAATTTTTTGTTACCTGCAGAATTACACTCGTCTCTCCATGTTGGGTGCACCAAACTATGCAAACACATACGCAAATGTCCCGGAGCCACGTTATGCCAACTTGTAAATTTTGGAACAAGCGAACTCCGCCTTCTATAATCATCTGTATATTTACTGACCTAAATTGTAGCAGTACTCTTCTACGCTATTTTAACTTAAAAGTTTCCAGGGAATTTCTTCATCTCTTCTTTTCAAACTCGCGTAAGTTTGGAGTGTGGAGACATCCTAAATGCATAAAATATATTGCTTGAAACAAGCAGTGTATACGCACGAAGCCAATACATATTTGTTTTGTGTGTATCAAGCGTGCGCCAGTGTAAATGCTGAATGGTTACTTGGTGGTCAAAAAATGGGGGCTTTGATATTTATGAATTGATATTAATTAATTAAATAATTGATAATTAATTAAAGAGGTGTAAAAATAGAAAAATGTGGATAAATAATTTTAAGACGTTGAAATTAAAATAAACTGAAACCAAAGCATTATTTATGGTCACCTAAACGTCTTTGAATTCCATCCATACTGTAAACAAAATTGTTATTACTATTACTTGTATACATTTTGTGTTGTAGATGACTGTCACCAATAACACAATAAAATCATTCATTCAAATGTCTTTGAATTCAAAGTTTTGAAAGGGCTTTTGCCAGGTAAAACTATAGAAACACTTTATTTCGCGGAAAACATTAAATTATTTTTCTTGAAAAACTTAATTTCCTAAAAAAACCCGAATTTCAAAACTCAAACCGAAAATGTTTACGGGGCTGTAAAAAATGATTCGATGTTTGCTTGAACGATCTTTCAAAACACTTATAAGCTGAAATTTAAGAATATTTGTTCAAATGTTAGAATTTCATGCATTTTTGACCCCACACGGGGTATTTTTCCCACTGGAAAAGTATTGTCGGTCACTTCTTTTTTCGGTGCTTGCCAACTGGGCATTTTGAGAATTATAAAGTTGAAATTTTGCTCACTTAAGCATAATTATTATTGTTTGGATATATTGAGTGTGCAAAAATTCACAATGATTCATTGATCACGTGTGAAGAATAAAAATTGTCAAACGTGGTCCAATAGAAACCGAATACTCTCTGTATAACTGCAACGGTTGGGTTTGAAGTTATTAGGCTCGCATTATCTGTTTCAAGTTTCTTGAAAATTGTACCCCGGTTATCCGACTAACAAACTCGAAATAAATTGCCTGGACGTAAATTAATATTTACTTTTACTTACTGAAATTAAGTTTACCAGTTGTAGTTTTGCCAAAACGCGTCAAACAGGACATGGTGTATTTAAAGAAAACTGAACAAGTGATAAAAATTGGTGCAAAGTGATTTTTAAATGCAACGTAGTCAACTGCATCTTAATTCACACAAAATATAATCCCTCAATTTCTACCACACTGTCCACGATAGGGTCAAATGTCAAAGTCTTCAACATTTTTTAAATGGAGAGACATCAATTACAACGGTCTGTAGCCCCGTCCAAAACTGGCATGTATTTCAAATGTAATAATTATCCCCCTTCACCTTCTTTAGTTTATAATGTTCAGGTCATATTAAAATTTGTAATGTAAAAATTTCAAAACGTTTCAACCAAAACAATAGAATAGCCATAAACTCTGCAAAAACAAATTTTAAAAAATGTGAAAGAAATTTAAACAAACAATTTTTATTGCAAAAATATGTTTTTCAATAAAAAACAATTTTTTGAAAAATTTTCAAAATTTTGAAATTGTTTTTGAAATTTTCTATTATAGTATTATTTTAAAACAGTACTAACAAATTCTACTTTTCAAAATCAAATAAAATTTTGACACCGCATCAAATATATTGATTACACATCTCAATATTGATTAGTGTAAAAGTAATTCACATTTTAAAATTCAAAAACTAATTTCTCAAAACCAACCCTATAATTAAAATTGGCTTAAAATATTTTTTTAATTTTAAATTAACATTAGTACTATTTAGTATACATGTAAAAAGTTTCATTGAGATGGGATACGTATTTTAGGGGAAAAAATGATTTGTTTTTGTTTTTATTTTTTTGCGGACGAACACGCGGACCGATTTTGACCATTAACGAACTCATCCGAGCTATGATCCTAAGTTGTTAATAAAAAATTGAATGAAATCGGTCAAGTATTTTTTGAGTTATCGGGCGGAGGGACGTACAGACGTACGGACAAGACAAGGGTATTTTATAAGGGGGCTGACGCCGCCCTAAAAACGGGTTTTCATAGAAAAAATTACGTACTTTTTTTGTTTGTGCGCAAAATTTATCCATTTTCATTATAAGGTCTCTAAATCGTCTTTCAAAATTAAGGAATTTTGGTTTGTTACAAAATTGGCTGCACTCCACGTAGACACATATGAATCTGAAAGGCTTTGAAAGATCACATTTTTAGCAGCACATCAGAATTGCACCTACACAATGTTTTACTCCTGAAAGGACCAAAGACAAGGTAGTCGGAGAATGAGCTTTTGGGGGTAAAAAACCTAAGATTGGGGGCACTTTTATGTACCCCGAGGTACTTACTACTAATATCAGTACAATGGTTTATGTGAATTTAACCTTCAGCTGATCTTAAAAATCATCGCTCCGCGATAATTTTATGCTGTCGCGTAGGGCGGCGTCAGCCCACCCCACCGTCCCCCTTTAGTTTATAATGTTGAGGTCGTATTAAAATTTCATGTAAAAATTTCGAAGTTTTCAGAAAACAATTGTTGAACTTGGATCTTTTTTCGAATGGGTACTTTTTTGTCACACTAATTCTGTACAATCCAATTGAAAAAATACAATAAACATCTAAAGTACATATATTTTGGAGGATAGTCGCATCTTTTCTGTCACGTTGACCCTGGAAATACTTATATGTAGCTTTATTTATGAGTCATAGTTTTAATTAATTGTTGCTAAATTTTTCATTTAATAATTCTCGGTGTACAATACTTTTGGTAATTACGGCTCAAGGTTTCCCGATAATATTATTATGCATGAATCGTATTGGTGCAATGGGGTCGGAGCTTTGTGGTACAGGTTGTATATTTGCCCCATGACTTTCAGGGGATTAGCTAATCATATTGTATCTACCAAATTTTTCCCTTTTTTTGAATCCTGATAATAAATCCAAAAAAGTGTTCCAAATAATTAACATGTTTTCAATTCATACATAAATATTCAAAAGATCCTCTTTTGCGGATCCCCCACGATGTAATCATCAATCGCGGATCCCCCACAATGATTACGTCGTGGGGGATCCGCAAAAGAGGATCTTTTGAATATGTACCATAAACGTTGTCAATTATTTCTCATGGCTTAGGCTTAGAGTTAATAAATGAGACTACTTGAAGTTGCCGAAAAAGGTTCCCCTAAAGCAAGCACTCACTAATTATTCCCGTTTGACGAACGGGTGCCTTCACTTGTTATAAAATATAAAATCTCCAAACATGCATTGCATACTCACTGCCAAACTGCCAACTAGAACCACCCAAAAGCCTAATGTTATGCAAAGGGTGAGTACAAGTGTAAAAATTGTATTTTTATTCTACTTGCAATATTTCCAGTACATGTTCTAAATAATGAATCCATGAATTTACATGTCAGAAAAGTTTTACATGTCAGAATGATTAGTCGCAGCTTCATGAGAGAAGGTAAAATTTTGAAATTCAGATATTTTTGGGATACATACATCCCCACAAGGGGAATTTTGATGTCAGAGTTTAAATTACAGACATTATTATGCTTGCCTATGGCGAACAACCTAGCCAAGATGAGATATGGGTTGAATCTAATTTATACGTAAATACATACAAACATTGACAAAGTACATGTAATGGCAAGAATTGAGAAGCTTAGAATCAAACTGGAATAAGTCCAAAATTTTGGAAAATCTTTTTTTTTCAAAAAATGTTAGTGTTAT
>JAQFXU010002350.1:0-21348 GCA_034693705.1 Spatulosminthurus flaviceps
AAGTCGCTTGGCGACGGCGACTGAATTGGACTATGCGAACCCAGCTTTACGCCCGCGGCGCGGGCTTACTTACTAGTATTCAATATTCACATATTTTGCAAATTCCAAAGTACCTCCAAGCCAGTTTGAATGTAAGCATCTATCCATATGTATGCATAGATAAGTTTAACTACGAAAAAATCATTAAACTGGATTATCAAATACCAATGCTAATAATATATTATTTATTTGGGGCTTTAAATGTAACTGAAAAGGTTATAACATTGAGAACTCTATTATAATCAGTGCTAGTGCAGGCATAAGAAATGTTATGTTTGCCCCTTCTCTACTTCTCTTCTTGTTAGTAACTTGCCTATACTGATACATATATAGTCTTGCCCTCAGAAAAAGTTGCATAAAATTATTCGTTCTTATACTTTATATACAATTAATTACTATGTAGTACCTAGTACCTTTGTTACACATCTTAGAATTAGTACTTACATTATCTAACTTTTCTGACCCAAACTCTGTTGGTAAGCTATATTTCCTGCTATACTTGCCGTAATAGTCGATCTCTTATACTTATAAGTGCCTTAATTATAATGGTTATCCCTACAGGACAGAAAAGTCTCCCATTTCATAAATTCTAGTAAATCTTATATTAGAAACCAACTCATAAATAACGCTTTAATAAATTATGCTTTACTTAGATATTCAAATTCAGATTAGATGTCAGGATTCAGGATTGACATTCAACATTTAATAATACGAAAAAGTTCGTAAATATACTTTAAATAACTACTTTTTACTCTGAATTTTTAATTTACGTACATCACACAAGAAACAATAATATTGACACGAAATTCTTAAAAACTCTGAACTAAATAAACTGGACAAACCATTATTAAGAGCTCATAAACTCCTCTACTTGCAAAAATTGTTAGTTCCATAATTCCAGATACTTTCCGTAGACACGTCATCCATCCCTTCCAACTTCACACTATTTCTAATTTCACAACGAAAATGCTACTATAACTCTACAGAAACATACCTCGAAATCTAAAGTATTCACACGGCATACTTATACATACTTGAACACTTGAAGTTTTACTTATTCGATCTCAAGTCTTTATAAAAATATATTCTAATTTGACATGATAGCTTACATGTGTCTATGCAAACAGTTCCAACTCGCGCATTGAAGATTCCAAACTAAAAAGGTTAATTTAGCATGTTTTACAATTTAGTAGCTATATACACAGGCATACGGTCAAGCAAACTTACAATTAGCAAACCTCAATTTACGAATCCGAGTATAGCTGTGGAGAAAAAGTCACGAGGACATTCCACAAAAGGAGTTTAAAAGCTGCCCATGTCCGCATTATACACTATATAGTGCATTCTCTTTACTTACACCGTATGTATATTAACGAGAATCTACAGTCTCCCAGCCTGGGCTTTTTCTACCGAAGACTATAGTTTTTATATATGTATATATATGAGAAGAATGCAGTGAGATGTGGACATACTAGTACACATTATAGTAGATGACGTTGAATGTGTGTTATTGAAGGGAGCAGTGTTGTCAGCAGGAGAATGAGTATGAGTAAAAGTTTTGTTGCAGCAATAAACCACACTTTGAACCAAACTCGTACATAGACGAAATAGGAGACGAGAGAGAGTGACAATTGTCCATCAACTTGATCCAGCTAAGGTAAAGGTGAGAATAGGTATGCAGTTTTATTTACCAACTTTTCTAAATTATATAGGGATAATTTATGTGAAAATTAATTCCAACATACGGTTTTTATCTCAACACCTCTACATAGACATGTATCACCTAATTCCATAGTTTAAACTTTAAGAAAGGGGCAGGAGTCGAAAGGACATGTATGTTGTTCCAGCTTGTTATTTAATCATAAAGTTCATATGTCTGGAATCTTACAAGTATTAAAAGATTAATGCAGTAGAGGTTCTGTATGTAGTTCATCACCTGATGATGTGAATCGAAGTTTTCCCGTACTCTCTACCTGTGTATACTCTCATTAATAAATTTAGTATGTATACGTAGACCTAAATTAACGCAATAGTTTGTGTAAGTGAGGAGTGAGGAGTGAGGACATAGTGCCTAGTGCTTTCGTATTTTAATTAACTTTCAAGAGATCGGGATTTGGGATTTATCTCTACTTTTTATTTTATTTAAATTTGCACAGAGGAGAGATAAAGTGATAGATGCGAAGCGAGAGGTTCCAGTTTGGTAAAAATAAAAGTGAGAGTGGATAACGTTGCGGTGGATTTGTATATTTTTGATAATAAATGTCGTACAGATAGAGTACGTGGACTTTTAGAATGTCGGTAGCTTGGGTTTTGTAAATAATTGCGGAATAACTTAGATGTATTGTACTTAGTGTTTCATCAGGAAGACAATTTGGGATATCGGGAATTTGACGTTTGGAAAAAATATTATTTAAAAAATATTTGAAAAAGGCTAAAGGTATTAGAACTGTAAGGTTATAATTGATAGGAAATATTTTGTGCCGACGTCTATGAAGAAATGTTAAGGTGGGGCGAATATTTGCATAGTTTTGATGAATGATGTTTATGGTTAATTGGTTAGCATTGTGTTGTAGTGGCTTATTGTGTTTTCTAGGTACTATGAATAATTCGTTTTTAAGAAGAATTTGTCTGGGAGTTGATAGTGTATGTATTTTGACTGGTTGTACCTGGGCATTACACGGCCGGTTGAAGTTAATGTTTTTGACGTTTAAGTTTGCATTAATCTTTTGAAAACTGGGGTTTTGTGTTTTGGGAGGGGTGTGAATGCTATGATGGGAGTGGGGATTAATGAGTTTGAAAAAGACTTTATTTGTTTACTTGTAATTGTAGTTTGGGATTACCATCGCTTGACGATATTAAGATGCAAATCCATCGAGGGATGTTCTAATGATGGTCAGTGGTGTGATCTACACGAAAGAGATGTTTATTATTCGGGCTTTAGAGAAGATCCTGAGCGACCGGGAAATTAAAAGATCGCATCATGCTCAACTCAAAAGAGCTTGTGAAGTGGCGTTGGGTAAGTATTTTTGTTCTGGAGACGACTAGACCATGGTTTGGATGGAAATGGTTATTCATACTTTTGTGTACGTTGCAGAGGAAATTAAGGCTGCTTTGCAAGTTCTTCAAGAAAGTCAGGAACAGAATAAGAATGAAGGAGAGCTGAATTCGTCGGCGTTGCCTTTGCCAAAATCTGATCAGTCAATTCCAATTGATTCGGAAAAGTACTTTGTACCATTCGAGTTGGCTTGTCAGAGTAAAACTCCCAGAATTGTTGTCACGGCATTAGACTGCTTGCAGGTATGTTTCATTCCTTGATATTTTCGGTTTTTTGGATAAAAACTTACGTTAATAATGGACTGAATTAGGGTGGGCGATGTCTGAAAGCATCTATTTTAATTCGCAGAAATTAATAGCCTATGGACATCTTACGGGTAACTGTGAAGATTCTACCGCACCGAATAAAAAGCTAATTGATCGAATCGTTGAAACTATTTGCGGTTGCTTCGTCGGTCCAAACACAGATGAAGGTGTTCAGCTTCAAATAATAAAGGTTATTTTGACTACTACTGACATTAGTGTCTGTTGGAATTTTAGAACTTCAGAATTATTGCAAAAACATTTTATGTGTTGCATGTTTCAGGCTTTACTTACTGTAGTAACTTCTCAGCACGTAGAAATCCACGAAGGTACGGTTTTACTAACTGTGAGGACATGCTACAATATTTATCTAGCGAGTAAAAATCTAATAAACCAAACGACTGCTCGTGCAACTTTGACCCAGATGCTCAATGTTATTTTCTCTCGTATGGAAAATCAGCATGCTCTAAGCAGACATTCAGTCAGTGCAAATAGTGTGGCAACTCTGAACGCAAAAGAAAGTGACAATGATGTTTCTAGCGTGAATGAAGAAACTTCTCAAGCTGCTGAGGATAAAGTGCTTTCGTCCAGTGATAGTGAGAAGCCAGTAAGCGCCGATTATAATATTGTAGAAACAGTTGGCGAGAAGCCAGTTGATAGTGATACCCTTCCGAAAAATAACAATAATGATGACAAGTCAAATTTTAACCAAATAACGACTTCAGCGGCTGGTGCAGAACTCGAAAATATTGAAACTGTTTCGAATCAAACGCCTGCTGTTGTGAATGGCGAAGGCGATAATACCGCAGGAAGTGCTGAAACGACAAATCAAGATTCTTCAACACAGTCTAATGAAGAAAATATCGTGGATGTAGAAGATAAGTCGCCAACCGAAAAAGAGTCAACAGAGAAGCTAAAAAATAAAGAAAATGATAGTATTGGGAAAAATCCATTTGAAGAAAGTGACGAACAAACTTCAAATAATCCTTTTTTGCAAAATGAGGAGCTTGATAATAAGGAAGTTTTAGATGATTCTCCTAAAGTAGAGGAAAAAAATCATTCCTACCAAAATGGCGAAATACCTAATATTGTAGTGGAAACTCCGTCTCCATTAGAAGTAGCTGAAAATTTATTGGAAAATATATTGGATAAAATCGGTAAGTATTATGTATAGTCTAACTACTAACTAAATAACTAAAACAAATAAATAGAATTATCCGCGTAAACCGTATAAAATGATTCCGTTAACTACTAACTGTTTATGATACGTTATACGTTCTGTGTATTGTCCGGCACTTATGGATTATTTGCTTTAAAATATATCCCAGTTCCAGCCCAGTGGCGAGGACCTGATTAAAGTTACAAAATTTTTATTTTATGATACCGTAGATGACTCTGCCCAACCAAGCCCACCAGCGCAGTCACCAGCTCCGTCTAACTCAGAAGATAATCTCTCCTGTCAAAATAATCAAACTTCGTCTCCCAACACACCGACTATTACCAGGGTGCCTTCACAGGTAAATCAAGAGCTAATTATATCCTGGAGTTAGTACATAATAACATAATTATTAGGTGAACTTTCAATGCAACGTTAATATTATGCTTGAAAACAACACAAAATGTCAAAATCTGTCAACCGCATAGAATGTGTATTAATAATTATTTATTGAAAAACTTTGACAGTATTTTCGCATCTTGATGGATGTAAAGGTGACTTCTTTTGAATTCAAGTGAATTGTATAATATAATTGTATTGTGAAACTCAAAGCTATGTTTTTATTTTTAAAATGAATTTTGCAGTGTATAATTTGTTTGGTCATGCTACTTCTAAAGTTTTTGCTTCTTTTCTTGAAATATCGAATTTTTAAATTGAGAATTGTATACTTATCGTATTTTTTCCATCTAGGAAAGCATGGAGACCTCGGTGGATAGTGAGAACGCAAACGCGCAATTTGTTCACATTTTACAGAAGGATGCATTCCTTGTTTTCCGGGCGTTGTGCAAATTATCAATGAAACCTTTACCTGAGGGAGTTCCTGATCCTAAGTAATTTTTGGTTTGGCCATTTGCAATTTAAAAAGCTTATAAACTCAAAGCTACGATAAGTTTGATTTTATTCAGAAATCAAGGCTTTGGAATACTGGGCTTTTTAACTTAACGTTGTGAGCTTGTTTTGTTTTAGGTCCCATGAGTTGCGTTCGAAGATATTGTCTCTGCAGCTTCTGCTTTCGATTGTACAGAATGCTGGTGATGTGTTTAAGTCCAATCCAATATTCATTACAGCTATACGGCAGTATCTTTGCGTGGCCCTTTCAAAGAATGGCGTTTCTTCCGTCCCTGAAGTCTTTCAACTAGCCCTAGCAATTTTCTTGGCATTGTTGGCAAACTTTAAAACTCACTTGAAAATGCAAATTGAAGTAAACGCCAAACTTTAAAATTCATGGTGTATGTATACTATATGGCGTATTCATGGAAATAACACTATTTTTTACCAGGTTTTCTTTAAGGATATTCTTCTCCCGTTGGTCGAATCTCCAGGGTCTTCCTTTGAGCACAAATGGCTTGCAGTTCAAGCGCTTACCCGAATATGTGGTGATGCCCAATGCATTGTTGACCTTTACGTCAACTACGACTGCGACTTATCAGCAGCAAATATTTTTGAACGACTGGTCAATGATCTCAGCAAGATTGCACAGGGAAGGCAAGGCATTGATTTAGTGGGAAGTAACACTATTCAGGAAAAAGCAATGAGAATAAAGGGGATCGAAGGACTTGTTGGTATTCTACAGTGTATGGTTGAATGGAGCCAGTCACTGTACGTGAACCCTCAAGTTCAGTCTAATTTAAGTAAGTTAATACTAGCAATTTGTGTAGACGAGTTTGCTCGTCTCGCATGTAATAGATACTAACGTATATATGGTTTAGTTCAAAATGCAAACGAAGCAGCAGCAGAGAAGCCACCTGAAGATGAGTGTGAAACAAAAAAGACCGATGTGGATGACAATCCAGAACAATTTGAAGTAATAAAGCAACAGAAAGATATTTGGGAACAAGGAATTGAATTGTGAGTGCATTTTTAGGTCGATTTTCTCGGTTTTTGAAATTTAAGTGCTGTTAATGCTGACCTGGTGACAAAAGTTTTCGTCAGATTACAGGAAATGTTTATTTCAATGTAGATTTAATCGAAAGCCCAAACGAGGTCTTGCATTTCTTCATGAGCGAAATTTACTTGGAGAAAGTCCCAAGGAAGTTGCTTACTTCTTTTTAACAGACGAAAGATTGGATAAAACTTTAGTGGGGGAGTTTTTAGGGGATCCGGAAAAATACAATAAGCAAGTTAGTGAAAGCAAATCTTATACATTATGGAAAATATTGGAGTAGAATTTAGCAGCCAGAAATATTTCGTAATGCTATAATTGTATGACGCTATAGGTCATGTATGCATACATCGACCAAATGGATTTCAAAGACAAGGACTTCGTGATGGCGCTTCGTTTATTTTTAGAAGGGTTTCGCCTTCCCGGCGAAGCGCAGAAAATAGATAGGTTGATGGAAAAATTTGCAAGTAGATACTGTGAATGCAATCCCAAGTAAGACAAAATTATTCTCTCAGAAACACATTCTCCTAGTCCTGCGATTTCTTTTCAGAAAAAACGTTTCTACCTAGCGTTTTTTATCAATTGAACCAATTGAAATCTCTTTTTCATAGCAACGGCGTATTCGCTAGTGCTGATACTGCTTACGTGCTGGCCTACTCAATTATAATGCTTACTACGGATTTGCACAGTCCACAGGTTGGTTCATTTCCCGTTATTGTAATGTTATTATTAGCTTATATTTCAATATATATTATGTTTTAATATAATTTCAGTGTACTATTAGCATTCCTCTTCTGAATTGTATTGTAGGTGAAGAATAAAATGAGCAAGGAGCAATATATCAAGATGAATCGTGGCATCAACGATAGCCGGGATTTGCCTGAAGAATATCTTTCCCAAATTTATGATGAAATTGCAGGGAACGAGATAAAAATGAAAGGATCTGCCAAACTTGGAAAGCAAAGTAAGATAAAGTTTCTCCAATTTCATCACACTTAACTGGAGTAGAAATTGCCATATTTTTAAAGGCAGCATGTTTTTTATTACAATCTTTACCTATACGATTAAAGTTTCAACTTGTGCAATTTTCAGCTAATGTAGCAAACGATAAAAGAAGGCGGTTGTTGTGGAACATGGAATTAGAAGAACTTGCTGCCACAGCGAAGAGTTTAATGGAGTCTGTCAGTCATGCTCAAGCTTCATTCACCTCTGCCAAGCACCTTGAACACGTTCGGCCGATGTTTAAAGTACGAACGAAGTTTAAAATCGTTTTGACCGTTACAGTTTCGCAATTTTTGTGTATATTAATACTTTCGTGAATTCTATAGTTGGCTTGGACCCCTTTCTTAGCTGCCTTCAGCGTTGGACTCCAAGATTGTGATGACACTGAGATATCTAATCTTTGCCTTAACGGAATGCGCTGTGCAATTCATATTGCTTGTATTTTTCACATGAAGGTATTCACCGTGTCATACTCGTTCAAATTATTACTCAAACTAACAATAAGTAAATAGAACTGGATTCCATAATTTGTAACCATTTTATATTTGCAGCTCGAACGAGACGCTTATGTTCAAGCGTTAGCTCGATTCACATTACTTACAGCGAGCAATTGTCCGTTGACAGAAATGAAGAGTAAAAATATAAATACCATAAAAACTCTCATAACTGTCGCTCAGACGGAAGGTGAGAAATGCCTTTTCACCGGTAATTGCAAGAGTGTTTTTCTTTTCTTTCCTTTATTTCTTTTTTATCATTTTTATTACTTAATGTAGATAGTAGTTATGTTACGTGTGTCCTTTATGGTGTTGCTGTTTTTACTTTTCCTTGCTTAACCTTTGCTTCTTCACCTGACAACTAGATGCAGATATTTGAATTTCGAGCAGCAGTTTACGGATAATTATTTTTGCAGGAAACTACTTGGGGACAGCGTGGTTGGACATCCTCAAATGTATTTCTCAGTTGGAGGTGGCACAAGTGGCTGGATCAGGTCACCGGTCCAATAGAGATTCATCCAAAAGTACGCTTACATGGGCAGCCCTAGCAGGATCCATTGTAGAAACATCTCATGATCCAATGTCACTTAATTTGAATTCATTAGACCGTAAGAAAACATCCCTGATTAAATGCTGATCTTGAATGTAATTTATGTGTGCTGATGCTTATGCGAATAAAAAATTATTTTAAACAGCTAGCGTCAAGGAGTCAATCGGCGAAACAAGTTCCCAGAGCGTGGTCGTCGCTGTGGATCGAATTTTCACTGGATCAACTAGACTTGACGGAGATGCGATCGTGGACTTTGTTAAAGCCCTTTGCAACGTTAGTTTTTTTAGCTACCTGTGCAACGAGCACAACAATAGTTAATACCTGGAAACGTCCCTGAAATCATGGTTGAATGTTTCATTGTGGAGTTGATACCGTTTCAAATAAAATAATTAAATGTATTGACTACACAGGTTTCGCTGGATGAGCTAGCTCACCCAACTCATCCAAGAATGTTCAGTTTACAGAAGATTGTAGAAATATCTTACTACAACATGGGTCGAATCCGTTTGCAGTGGTCAAGAATATGGGAAGTTCTGGGGGAACATTTTAATCGGGTCGGTTGTTCTCAGAATGAAGAAGTTGCATTTTTTGCCATCGATTCGCTGCGGCAGTTATCTATGAAGTTTATTGAAAAGGGTGAATTCGCTAATTTTCGTTTCCAGAAGGATTTTTTGCGACCTTTTGAACATATTATGAAGAAAAACCAGTAAGTGATCTGCGCTGCGTTAATTACATTGCTTAATGTCTTGATCGCAGCAAAATTTAACATGCTTTTGTTCCTTCCAGGTCCCCCGGGATTCGGGACATGGTGGTCAGGTGCATTACCCAAATGGTGAACTCGCAGTCTTCAAAAATTCGGTCGGGATGGAAAAATATATTTAGCGTTTTTCACCTCTCAGCTTCTGATATAGATTCCAATATTGTTGATATGGCTTTTCAGACTACTAATAAGATTATAGGTATGTTTTTTATTCAAATATGGGGCCCTAATATAGGGCAATTTTAAATCAAAAACATCTAAAGCGTCCAATTCAAATTATTAGGATTTTATTTATCTTCTGGTTCTCAACTCTTGTTTTCGCAGGGGAGTTGTACGACAAGAATTTAGTTATCTTAGTTGATTCATTCCAAGATGCCGTCAAATGTTTGTCGGAATTCGCATGCAACGTAGCTTTCCCTGACATCAGCATGGAAGCCATCCGGTTAATTCGTCATTGTGCCAAATACGTCCATGATAAACCACAGGTACCTTAATTGTCATCCTCACTATTTTTACCGTCCTTTATTATCTTGAGTGTGGCAGTTTGTTTAAACTTTTGATTGAAATTTGAAACTTTGGATTCTTCAGCTTCTAATTGAACACAGTATGGATGAAATTACGGTCGCTGAAGAAGACAGAATTTGGGTCCGGGGCTGGTTTCCTATTTTATTCGAATTGTCCTGTATTGTTAATCGATGTAAATTGGATGTCCGAACGCGAGCTTTAACTGTGAGTGTATTCTTACCCGTTTTCATATAAGCAAACTACATTAAGTGGACGATTTCCTAAAATTTAATGACCATTTCAGGTGATGTTTGAAATCATAAAAACGTATGGCGAATCCTTCCAGCCGCACTGGTGGAAAGATTTATTCCAAATTTTATTTCGAATTTTTGATAATATGAAACTTCCGGAGCAGCATCATGAGGTATGAATTGAGAACGTTTAAAAACTCTTGGTGGTTGTGTATTTATTGTACCACAACTGCAGATGACATCAGTGATTCTGAAATATTTGATTTCCTATTGTAGAAAGCTGAATGGATGACCACCACTTGTAATCATGCCTTGTTTGCAATTGTGGATGTTTTTACCCAGTACTATGAAGTGCTGGGGCCGTTACTGACAGATGACCTTTTCACTCAGTTACAGTGGTGTGTTCAGCAAGGTAAATTTTGTATTTTCGTCGAATGCTTTTAATTTCAATATCATCATTTTGGTTCCCGAACTTCAGGGCTAACCACGTAGTTTGTGGGTATGACTATGAATTTTTTCGAAATGGCAGATCATGAGCAGCTGGCCCGCTCTGGCACACACTGTTTTGAGCACCTGGTTATTTCCAGCGGTTCCAAGTTTACGCACGCTGCGTGGACATCCACTTGCAAATTTCTCAAGACAATTTTTTCAACCACTCAACCGGATGTTCTTCTCACGTGGAAGCCCACACAAAGTGAAGATCGAAAAGTGAGTAATTCTAATACATATTGTAAGAACTTCGGAAATTACGCAAGATTGAGACGTGCCTCTTTTTGTGGACTGACCACACTTAATAATGCTGTTACTTCACAATATTAGCTGGGAGAGTATAACAACCATGTCATTGAAAGCGGTGACTTTGGCAAGGATGAAGGAAACCGAGGCAGGAACTATGATCAGATTCCAGTTCAGTCGGTATGCGTGATTTGAACTTGATATAGGTACGCTATCACTGTACGGAAAGGTTATTACTAAAGGATTGACCATTTTTCACAGGAACACGAGAAGTTATTCTCCACACTGCTGATCAAATGCATTGTACAGTTAGAGTTAATACAAACTGTGGACAATATCGTGTTTTTTCCGGCCACGTCCAAGAAAGAAGATGCTGAAAATTTGGCGCTGGCTCAGGTACATGCTGTTGGCAATTAATTATGCCACCCAATTGAATAGTGATTTACGCATGTTTTAACAACAGCTCTGAATGCCAATTTTCTCTATTTAGGCGGACTTATCAGAAAAATCGTTAAACCATTGTGAGCAGCAGAAAGAGGAACAAGGAATGTATCCTTTCTTAAGTAGTCAGCATTTGTTTGTTTTACTTGATAGTCTATCCGCATCTCATCGCTTTGCGAAGATCTTCAATATGAATAACGAGCAGGTATGATGTTTTTAAAATTGAGAAGAACTCAGTTTTAAGTATCGGCAAAATTTGGTAGCTAATTATTTGAATTTTTCTTGCTCACAGCGAAACTTACTTTGGACAGCGGGTTTTAAAGGTCAAGTGAAGCCCAATTTAATTCAACAAGAGGTTCAGAGTTTAGCTACTTCTTTGCGAATCCTATTTAGAATGTATTTGGACGAGCTTCGCACAGATGCTCATCAGGAAATCGAGAGACGATTAATTGAATTATGTAAGGGTGCTTTGGAATATTTTTTATCCTTGCCATCGAATTCGCATCGGGATACGTGGACGAATCTGTTGTTGCTGTGTCTCACGAAAGTTATCAAACTTCCGGAAGACAGGGTAAGTTGAGTTGGAATAGAATTTTAGTGTATTTCATTTGTTGTAGCCAGTTCAAATAATAGTATTAATGTTTTTGTCTTTGCCCTTTCCGCAGTTCAAGGTCCATACAGCGCATTACTACCCTTTCTTATGTGAAATGGTATGCTTGGAATTGAAAGCCGAATTAAAAGCTGTCCTCCGCAAATATTTCCTAAAAATCGGTCCTGCCTTTAGTATCTGTCCTACGGTAACCACTCCTCAGCTAACCTCAGGCAGTCCATGTTTTACGTCCTTTGGAACTCACTTGCAACATAATTGACATTTGTTAAAGCCCAGTTTGCCACCTCTAACCAAAATGAATCTTCTTGCATCCGTTTGATTTATGGATAATTATTGCGGGGTATGCCCTAGTAATTATTAGTGTCATTCTGGCAGTCTCTTCCTTTTTGTACTTTATAAATTATTATAACCCTATATGCATGTGTGCTTAACGTACTGTAACCAGGATAATATCAGAAGCGTTGGTTATGGCACAATAGGTTATAATGGTTAAAAGACCTTCGCCCTTGTGTAACCTTATTATTATCAGGAATAATTAAATTCACATTAATAATTATTAAATTCAAATTATTATTGTATTTCACGCAATATAGAAAGGTAGGAGGGAGGGTGGCATAGTGCCTTGCCTTGTTTCGTTTGCTATTGTACACGTTCTGGTGGTAAAATCAGTAAAATGTTTTAAGTAGGTGTGGATGTCATGTGAACACTGTGTTGAAAGTAAATGAATGGGTTCATAAATGATCGGATAAAATGTGTAAAACTTTAAACTAAACAATTTCGTTAAATAAGTGTTTTATTTTGTGAGCTGTTGTGATGGCCTGTGATTATTATATATGTATACACACAGATTCTGACAAGTGTGCGAAGGAGTAAGGTGTAAAACGAAGCAACCTGTCCAATTAAACTCGTGTAAAATTTATTAGGTGTATTAATTGAAGTGTAGAGTCAATTGGAAAGGAACGACTTATACGCAAATTCATTCCATTCAAGTTTCGTGTTTTTGAACCCTGTTTGTTTTAAATGAATGGTGTAAATTGTGTTGCGTACAATCAGGCTGCGAAAGCAGTTAAATTATATACCGGAAGATTTGTATTACATGTATGACGTATAGTTTAAAATATTGCTGGAACGAAACTATAATGAGCAAACTAGTGCACCCTGGATAAATGTTCCCTGTTATTATTATAACTTCGATTGTGCTAATTATTTTATAAGTACTAATCGCTGTAATAATAATTATGAATATATGTTATCCTTCTGGTGTTTAGTGAATTTCTAAGAAAATGTGTGCTAAAATAATTTTTTAGGTCAAACAACTATTGTAACGTATGGTTTTTAAGGACGCAAAATTATTTGTTTCCTGAAAATGTTCTAGTATTACGCGGTTATAGGTATTTCTGAGGCAGTTGAGCGTATATTAATGTGAATCTGTGAACGATGTATTAATAATAAATTATTATTCGTAGTAAAAGCTAAGTTTAAATTTTGTAGATGGCTGCGAAGCATTCGTACTTCGTTTTACACTGTAGTTGTACAATAAGTTTACGCATTACGGGAATTTATAGGCAATACTGATTGTACCGTACTGAATAAAAGGTGCTGATTCCAGTTTTAATACGTAGTACTGTCATAAAATTAATCGTAAAAATGTTGAATAGTTTTATAGGCATGTGACCCATCCCCATATAAATTATGGTATTTAATGTATTGGTTTCTTGACGTATATATATCCTACACTTGTAAGTATTAAAAAGCGCAAGCATAAAAGCACAACTAAAATATAAAATGGTATGTCCTCACACCTAGTTTCTTGTTTTCCAGGAATTTAGAGGCTCAGAAAAAGTGCTGCGGACCGTTAACATTGTGCATCAACCGCAGCTGCTGCGGGGACGTTTCTTCGTTGGTCTCCTAAGATTTAGCACCATTGGATTTATCATATTTAATGTACATAATATAATTAAAGTAGTAGGAATTTTTGCAGGTCTGAATCTGAATTACGAAAACCATGGGTTTACGTCTGTAGCTGATGAAGATGAATATCAGTGTTTTTTTGTTGCTTAATAAGATATCCTGTACGGGTACTTCTCATGTCCAGCCGTAAATGTAAGACATGTTCCTATTGTATAAAGTTCAAAACGGGTCGCTCCGATCAAATACTCATGTAAATGTGGTCCAAACAACTGAAAAAGTTACTTGCAAGCTTTTACGCTTACTTGGTCGAACTACTTTTCTTTTCCTAGAAAAGAGTTTGGAAAGCACTACATTGTTTAAGAACTAGGGTCAGAGGGGAGCTCGACTAAAGTGATGACGTAAATATTTTGCGAACAACACGGTGTTAATAAAACTAAAATACGCTTGTAAACTTTAGGTTTGTATCGATCAAAAAGAATGATATATTTTTACGTATCCTTCCCTGATAAACAATATTTTGTCAAAAACCAAGTATTTTGCAAGCATTCAACATACGTATGAACGCACGGTAACCACGATTTCTGATACATATAAATACACCTACTTTTACTGGGAACAGATTAGTGCAGGAAAATCGATGAAGAAGTGCAAGAAAATTTCGCCCGAAGCCACTTTGCTAGACGTGGATCTGTCCCTGGAATTGAAACCCATTGGAAATTGAATTTACGTAGTTGTAGCCCAAATTGTGGCATTGTATGTAGATGGTATTAAGTTACCAGCAAAACTGTGTTCACGATAATTAATTCCTAATAATACCTAATAACCTAATTCACCCTGTTCAGTGGTCCTGAGCGGAGGGGTATCTTCACCCACTGGTTGTTGACCAAATACTTGTTGATAGAGGACAAACAATAATTCTTTAAAGCAGAAGTTTCCCAATAAAATTGGACTAAAATTGTTTTTTCGTTTACATTATTTCAAAGTAAGTCCTTAGGAAAGATGGTTTAAATTTAAATGCTTACTATTTAGGTAAGTACCGATACTACCGATAGCGGAATTTTCGACACTATATGTTTACAACCGTGGCCCGCGGTCTTGGGGATCATCTGCATCTGGACTGGAGCCCCTATTGAATTTAACTGCTGAATTAACAAGTTAAGGCAAAAAATGCAGTACGAAGATGCAGCAAAATAAGAATACGTTTTATAAACCTGTAAATTATTGTCTAAAAAATAATTAATATAAAAAATAAAATAAAATAATAAAAGCCTTCAAAATAAGAAAAATAATTTCATTCAAATAATTCCAAAAATCGTCACTTCGAAATTACCTTTTGCAAGACGCGCGTTTTAGTTAAAACATAAAAATGCCCTTTAAGGGCACAAGACCTTACATCCCGCTCATTAAATTTTGCAAGCAAGTTTATACTTATGAAAAATATTTTTGTACAAATTTACTTCAAAATCGTTACGTGGGAACACCCTTTAAAAATTCCTAATGCTTTTTAAAGGTGACCATGTAGCAACGAAGTACCAATATTTGTTGCAAACATTCGATTTCTCCTAAAATATATAGGGGGAACTGTGACCTGAGAAAATTCAGGGTTGTGTAGTTTATCCCCGCAATAGACCTAAGGGTTCGAAAGTTATGCTAAAATATGTTTTTGGAAGGGGTGAGCAAACGCATACCTAGATTCTATTTTTAGCAAGCTAATTATCAAAAGTTGAAAATTCTAAAACTTGCAAGCCAGAAAAAACGCATCTTCGTAAAAATGCTAATCTCAGTTGTTATTTCTATAAAAAACAAAAACTTTTCAAAAATAATTTAATTTAGCTTCATTTTGAAGATGTTTTAGCAACAATAATAATTTTAACAGTGCGTCTTGCGACAAAAATATTTTCATGGGTAAAAGCCCTTGCGTCCCATTGGTTTTTTCCAGCAAGTTTATATTTTTGCACGCAGAATCGAATGGTGCGAAGACGGTTTAAAAAATGCGTCATGCTGTTTGAGCGGTAGCAACGCAGTACTATTTCACTTGGAAAGTTTCGAATTTTCTTCTATAATAACGTGCCAGAGACGGCAAAACTAAATTGTACCTGGGCAGTACAAAAGTTTTCTGCTGTTGTTTTTTAAATTTTCAAATCTGGTGATATATTTTATACAAGAATTTTGCAAAATTCTGAAATATTTTTTTCCAAATTTTCAAAAACTGAGTATCATTTTGTATTTTCCCACCCAAATGATACAGTAATTAAGATTTTTCTCAGAAACTTCAGTATAAAATGATTTATTTTGCAGAATTTGTTAAAGACAATAATTAATGATAATAATTTTGACGGCACACGGATCAGTTTAAAAGTTTAAGAGTTAAGTTAGCAAGAAATAAAGTAGGAGGCAGATGTAAGAACAACGATGTAATTCAGTTTTATTAGTGTAAAGACAGGATGCTTGCTCTTTGATCGATGATGAGATACTTTTTCATTAATTTTGTAATAATTATTACTAACTCCGACATCCAATCAATACGTGTATAGAAGGGTACGCCATACATCAAATACCAATTCCCCAATCACATTTATTTTAAAATGACTTTCCAACTAAATATGTAAACCTTAACGACTATATTCCAAAAATAATCACTTTTATGAAATTTTCCTTTACCTCTTTTCTATATAAATAACAATAAATGTGTTTTCCAATCCTGAACCATATAGCACAACAATTCAAGTTTCAACAGATTTATTGCCACCGATAACATACGCAACATTAACCCCCAAAAATGTATGAAAATCACAGCAGGAGTTAAATACTGAAGAAAGCAGGCAGAATACACTTAAAGGTAAACAATTCAAATAAATTAAATTAGTACAAAACATTTCACCGTATTTGGAGATAACCGTATTTTCTGTGGATTTTAAGATCTCCGTAATCTAATATCCGATTGTGAGAGGGTGGTGATGATGATGAGTGATGATGACGATACAAACCTTGAACTTATTCTGAGAATATTACAACATTTTCCGGCATTTATTAACCCGAAGTAATTACTTTTTTAGTTCTACACAAACAAGATTATTAGTAAAAGTCAAAAACTCAAATTCCAAATGCTTTAATATTTTAATAAATTCAATTGACAAAAAATTGTCATCCCGCATTTTTAGTATATTGTGCGTTGAAATAAAGGTAACACGAAAAAAATATATCAAATCATAACAATGCGGTTTAAGGTAAAGGGGTGGGACCATAATAGGGCCATGAATTTTCGCAAGTTCACTTTAACATGATTTTTGCACCAATTTTTCCTAAAATCGTCGTGTATAGGAATAGCTTTAAAATTGTTTGTAATGTGTATAATATGTATAAAAATATAAATGTTACTTTATAATAATGGTGTTTTCAGCAACGTGGAAACTTATAATTTTTAAATTTCAACAATGACGCGACTAAAAACAAAATTAATTTTTAAGGGTAAATGAGAGGCGTCCTACCCATGCAATTTTTTCAGCGAGTTTACACGTACAAGAAGGAAGTTGGAACCGAAGTACCCTACAGTTTTAATGTGAGTAATTCTAGCGCCCTTTAAAAATATGTAATGCTATTTGAACGGTTACTGTTACTAACCAAGTACCAAAACATTACTAAGAACTGGAACATGAAATAACTACACGTAGTTTTTCCTCGCATCGAATTCAAGCCCTTGACCTTTGGAATCGGTCGAAGGGTTCGGGAGTTGTGCTGATATTGGTGATACCTGTTTCGAATAGGTGATCAAACTCATGTCTTCTGTCTGTTTATTCAGCAAGCAGATTTTGAAAGGTTAAAAATTCTAAAGCTTGTAAGTCAGAAAAAATGCATTTTCGTATAAACGAAATGGCTAGTGCTTTTGAATACATTGTTTTATTCGGGAAAATACATTTGACTTTACACTAAGAAATTGCATTCCGTTGAATTAATTATTTAGATACATATTAATTATTTAACACTATCGCTCATCAGTACGTTCCGCAGAAAAGATTCCCTACTATTATTATTATATCTCTTCGAGGGAAATAATAATATTATAATTCCCTCAAAATAATTTATCGTTTTTTCTCTTCATCTAAACAATTGTGAACAATATAATAATTACCTATAGGATTACAACAAATGATTCACTCACACCTGAAGATGTTGCTGTTTCGTCAACAAACAACGTTTTCTTGTGCACTCAATTATTTTGTTTCACATTCAGAATCAGAATGACTGTACATGTTAGGGTTAAGATATAATGTTGGCGCAAACTGCGGCAATCAGAACTTCAGAACATCTCAAATGTAATGTCAATATTCTGGTAACAGTAACATTATACACGAGCATCAGTACTACAATACCTCAAAATAAAATTTGGACTGAAGCATTCATAGTTTACTTTCGAATACTTGTGTTGCTGTTACTTTTCTTGTTTGGTGCTAGGGCAGAAAAAAATGTTTGATGCTCTGAAGACACTTGTCCCTGCATATCTGTAGAACTGTAACAACTGATAAGACTACCTAGAAATGAAAATATTGTAGGGTCTTCTCGTACAACAATCCTCACATTTGCAAAACAGATACATTACTTGTAAAGAACATTATTTGATGTGGATACTCACTCACACGAGTTGAACAAGGGTAAGAAAAAGATTGAGAAGCAAAACTTATTTAGCTACAACAAAACTCCATAAAAAATAAATCAAGAGGAAACCTAAAATGCAATTTAACATTAAGGCGGGAAGGTTGGGAGCTATAGAGGTATGTCACCTTAACAAGTGTAGACATATCGTAGAAACTTTGTAAGGCTGAAGGAATAAACCATTATAGGATGTTCTTGAACCCTAACGAACCGATTCATTGGTTGATCAAAAAAATTTTTTCTATACAAGCTTAGATTACAATTTTGAATCTAATTTGGCGATTCTACTAGTCGGCCAGATCAATTAACTTATTAAGAGTTAAACGGTGAGCATTAACGAATCCCACGGTTTTGCACTTTGCAGTCAGGCTGGCATCCCAGTTTACAGATACTAACCTACAGCCCTATAATATTAGAGTACAGAATTTAACAAAGATTTAAGAAAAACACGATCTGCCAAGCAACAGAGTATCTTTGTTGTTTATTAGCGATGGCGTTAAAAACTTTTGAACTGTTGGTAGTTTTGAGGTCGAACTGATATTTTCTAGCGAATTATAATAATTTCAGATGCCAAGCCTACTGCTATTGTGACGTAGGAGTAATCTGGCTTTATCTAATTGACAATATTAATTCTTGCTTATAAAAGTTCACTTCGTGATGATTATGGATTTATCAGGGAAAACTATGTGTACATCATTTCGGCCATTGGGGACATCTTCTTAGGAATATAAACGAAAACATCCAAATAGCTAGCCAATTCATCAATAGTAACATCATCAATAGGGTCAATGGAAGACTCTGGTGTCCATCTATTCCCGTTATTTTCCATAAGCGCTTGCTGGCTACAGTTCAAATTGGGACTACTGGGAGTGATAGCTTGAGCAGCACTGTTGCAGGACGTTAAATAGTCTAATTCAGCGTCTTCCAGTATTGGAGGAAGGATGCGCTGCTTGAAAGTTCCCCTAATTCTACTCTTCCACTTGGGAGTCCTCCCACCATATTTTGCCCGAGAACTTCCATCGAGTTTGAAATTTAATAACGCACCACTCAACTCTACGGCTCCATCATTATTAGTAACCATGGTTTTACCTTTCGTACACCCATGATTAGTAATTGCATCATTTCCTTTCAGTGATAAGCTTGTAAAATCCGGCAGTGACAATGTAGGCTCTTTCGACAATTCATCCCCTCCGTTTTTATGAGTCAATGCAGAACCGCGGGCACTAAGAACATGGGGCACATCAGAAACACATGGATTCAACACAGGAGAGCTGATACCCAATACTTCCCCTGAGGTTGATGAAGCCGAACGATCGTCACCAAAGCTCGACTCTACTACAGCGGACGGGCCAGCAATGAACTTCAATTTAGATGGCTGTAGGATTTCGAAAGTCCCATTCAATTTTTTCCGTGGTAATCGTTTCGATTTCAAAAATGGATTATTCTGAATCTTCCTCCAAAAATACGGGTAAGGTGAAGATTTTCTCCGATCTTCCTTGCACTTCAACTGACAGCAACAACTGCTGCTATCATCACATTTCGAGCAAGATGATCCTAGTTTGAGATTCGCCATGTCACTCAGTGGGGCTTCCAGTGATTCCAATTCTAAGACCTCCGGTGAAACTGACATCCTGCGACTACGGTTCACCCTCGTCTCTATCAAAACACCCCAATAAACTTCTCTATAAATCGGTGTAAAATAATTTAATCATACTTCATCTTAATCCTACTTCCCACCAATGATCCAATCTTCCAACATCTATCATAATAACAGCTAATAACTACCTAACCCTCAACAATCACAATCGACACACTCTACGGATAACGCGGTAAAATACCCAGCTCAATCCATCCAAATTTCTGAATATATACACACTACTCTAAACTTCAAAATTCTTATCGATCCATTATCCATTCCAGTCCTTATTTATATTCTTACTCCTCCAGGAACAATACAGTTAAAATTGTTCCCCAAAACAATTTACCAAAAACCGTTACTAATAGCAACACTGAAATTCTATTTAATAACATCCTCATTCATATAATCATCACTCCATATCTATATCAACATTATAGGCAAGGTCAATAAAGAATCTATAATCATATAACAAATTCCTCACAAGGACAGGCGACGTCATAGATCTGATATTGTAGCCAACTTCTCATCCACAGGATCTTCATAAATTTTGTAAAATAATTCGATTACTCCTTCAATTCAAATGGCACAATCACTCAACTCCAGTTACAAAAATTAAATTAAGCTTTCGACTCTTACTTCTTCATAAACGTTCATTATTACAGTTTAGTACTCCCAACAACCTCCCAATCCCAATATATTATAGTCTACTTCACAGCTTTCAGTTTCAACTTTGTTGATAAGTACATTAGGTGTACATAGAAGCTCTCTCAGCTCTAATATGACTGATATAAATAATTTACAACTTGCAAGGAGTATACAATAACAAAATAACCACACCACTTACTTTTCAACACAGTCAATATTAATAATAATAATTCTAATTTTTGGTAACTATGTTTACACTCACTCTTTCCGTCTCTCAGAGATCCCATACAAAATATTTTAAAATTATTATTATTTTTATTTATTTTACACACACAAGTATACCACTAACAACTATTAAATGGTTTAACAACAACTTCTTTCAATCTTATGTATATGTATACTCACCTTCACATTCACAGAATAAATTGTTCACAATGTTCACGTTCACATTCACATCGTAGAAAACTTAAACGTATATTTATGTTTATATGATAAAAGTTCTTGTATACGTAAGTTAAGTCGTTCCAAAGTGTCTATACATATACGTTGTGGAAAGTGTAGCTATATGTGAGTACGAGATCACTTAAGCCGGGATCTCACTACGAGCTTCTTTGTGAAGTTCGGCTTCAACTAGAAGCCATGCTTCAAGCAATATGAAGTGA
>JAQFXU010002351.1:0-21339 GCA_034693705.1 Spatulosminthurus flaviceps
TGACCTGTGGCCACCGCAGCTGCTGCAGCTGCTACTGCTGCAGCCTCATCATCCAAGTCTGTTGGTTGATCCTGATGAGCGGCCTGACGGAGGATCGCAGGTAGTTCATAATGATGGTAGAAGTAGACCATTGAGTGCTAAAATCAAAAATAATAATATAATTACAAAACATTCAAAGTATATTGCATGTAATCAAAATCCTCTCTCAAAAAGAAGATTGATGAAAATGTTATAGTGCTCTCAACCTTTCAAAGAGTTATTTTTTCTACGCACTACTAATCCCTAAAGTCAAGTATAATCCAAATTTCTTCGAGCCCTTTAGCTATAATAATGGCAAGGTCTGTACTGTACACAGCATACACTATACACACATTATCCATATCCAGTAACAGTACAACCTTATTTCTCCCATTTATTTTTTCCGTCCCCGGGTAACTCTACTAATTTCCCGGGATTACCGTCCATACTCAATAATAATTAGCTTCGTGTCAGGCCAAAGAAGGAGGAAGAAATGAATCCTACGAATCGAATTAAAAGTCAGACGTGTTCGTCTTACTGGGACTTACCACGTCTTCTCCTACACAGAACAATACGCCAATGACACGCATACTAATTGCACCTCTCCCAAAATAAACTCACACTTATACATAAAATTCCCACGCATCCATACATACACATCTCCTTCCAAAAGCATACAGACAGAAATAAATTTCACCAAAAGTCAATAGTACAATGCATACATTTCCCATACATAAATAATGTCTATACACATACAACACAGAGAGCAAACGTGGCATGAGACAGTCTAATTGTCACCAGAGAGGATCAAACTGTCCAATAACTTTCAGTCTCTCAAGACACAATATTCTAACCTCGCAATGTACGGAGTCTCTTAATACATCCCTCTAAAATCTAATTAATCCCATTATTGTTTTAAAGCATTAACATTGCATATATTCAAATATATACGCATATTCAGCAGTCATTAAAATTTGTTACACGCTACAACACTATACAAGTAAATAAATACAAACATTTCTGAAAATCCGACTGTGAGAATAAAGGAATTCAGTCAACTGTCTCGACTCCAAACTGCGAGAGAACTAGCCCATTCTTATAGAAATTAGGTGCAATTGAAAGATTAAAATGCTATAGTAAAAAGAGGATTTAAGCTTTTATGCAATTTGTGCACTCGCACTAGGAAGGTAGTCGTAGTACACGCTACTAGCAAAATGAAATGAGCAGGAGCAAAGAAAAAGTGAGAGCCAAGCATTTATTTAGTCGTAACTGTGGGTTTAATTATTGTGGAAATGATACTATTACTATATAGGAAACATAAAGCGCGGGAGAGAGTAGTGAGGGATGAGAGTAAAGGAGCCGGAGGAGCAGCAGCAGACACTGTAAGGGAATGATGGGAGGGCGTCAATCGTAGGACGAGTTAAAGGTTGATCCTTTGACTAATATTGGACTCATGCTGTCAACTATATTGAATACGATGGCTCACCACTCCCAATTTAATGGCTAATAATGGACCCTGGCTGAGTTCCTAAATGTCTAATGGACTGGCCCCCTTCGTCTAAACACACTCATACTTACAACATGTAACTCATTTCTTCTTCCTTCCCTACATTATACTCTACTCTACTCTACTCTACAACTCTGCATATATAATATAGCGCCACTAACTCCACTAACTTCAGCTGGTCCACTTCAGTAGCTCCTACTTACTATTAACACTACCACCCCTACAAAAACTACTACATAATAATAGCAAATATTTATAGAACCTTAGGAGTAGGAGGAAAGTCAGAGAAAGAAAGTAACAGCTACTAAAGTAAAATGCCTCCGCAAAGTATCACTTCCAGCCCAGACACTGCCGTCCACATCATCATCACCACCATCATCATCACTGGACATAGGAATGTAAAAACAGTCCAATCTTCTTCCTTCCTCACATTAATTCTTTACTATAGTACAAATATAACCTACTCATGTAGTAGCATGTCCGAATCCCACACACACACACCACTCAAAGGATTTTAATAGGAATTTTCCCTTGCACTTTACTTTTTTCCTTTCTACTCCTTGGATCCTTCCTCTCTTTTCTCTCTCTCTCTCTCTCTGCCTGTCTTCTTCACTTTCTCTCTCTATGGAAACAAATGGAAGCCCAAGAGCGAATCTATAGGATTTCCATTTTCCTCCTCTCTTATCACAGTCAGTTTACGATACCCGACACTTATTACGCATCCAAAAAATACAATAGCCCCATATGAATAGCCACAAAGAGAATAAAAACAACTACCTACCCCTTTTTTTCTCATACTCCTCATACTAACTTTCTCAGATAGATTCTCAAGGACCTACACATAACCAATGTAATTTAATACCATTACCGCATACTCATCTATTCAAAAAAAATCACCATAGAAATCTTACTATCTGTCCACATCTCTCACATATATTGCTATCTATTATTAGGTTTATTTTCCATATATTTCCCTTCCATATGCCATTCAAAATCAAATCGAGATAAATCCATCCCTTCCGCTACCCCCCACATACACGAACAGCGCCATGGAAACATTCACAAAGGTAACTTGATGAGAAGTCACCTTACATTTCAAAAATCATTCCAAAATAGCTCAAGATATCTTTTATACAACTTCCCAGCTTATCACTCAACTCTTCAACCACAAGAATAAGAAAAGATCAGGTATTGTTATTACACTCTTATGCAAAAACACATTTTACTTTGTATACAACCACTCACTCATCCTGTGTCCACACTCTATACCGATCTCCCATCTAAATAACAATGAGCTCATTCATATCCTTTCATACCCATCAACAAGAAACTAAGCAGCTGTACCTACAGGATAAAAACCAAAGCCGCGGCAACCTTGCCTGAGTTGTCTGGCAATGAAAAAAATTACAATATCCAGAGTCGTGTCGCCGTCCCTCATAGAATTAGCATTTAGAAGCAAGTCTGTCAAAAAGCCTCTAATGGAGTGTCTCTTTTAGAAAGGAGATTCGACGAGAAAGTGAAAGAGAGAGAGAGAGAGAGAGAGAAGAACAAGTAACTTCACTTTTGGAGTAAACTTGAAGGAGCAGCCGAGGACATGATGTAATAATAATAATGAAATAAATGCAAATTCCGTAATGCTCCATAAATGACAATGTTCCTCACATTGCCTTGTCATGTCGATTAACAGCATTGACTACTACTTGAGGACAGCAGCAGCAGCAGACAACGTTTAACACAACGTACTGTTACACATAATCTTCTCGTAACCTCTTCGGAGGGAAATGACGTGTAGAAAACTTTGTACATAAAGCCCCTATCCACACACACATGGTAAAGTGCGGTGCACATTCACATATGGGCATACTTACATCATCATCGTGCAATACAGTCTAAAAACACACTCCTCAACTTCAAGAGACAGGAGCGACAGAATGAGAGAGAGAGAGAGAGAGAGAGGACCCAAGTGCATGAAACTACAACATATTATTCTGTCTTTTCCTACCCATGGATAAATTCCTTCCAAAGACAATCACACACGTGCAATTTCACACACTTGACTAGCCTTTTAATGCATATAAACACCAATGTGCTCTACTCACACTAAATCTTCCCACAATAAGCTCACATACACCCTCCGCCTATAAAAAGAGAACGGTAAGGAAGGGAAAGTCAAAAAGGAGAAAGTCAAGGGAAAAATTAAGTCGTCGGGTAGTGTTTGACAAGGACATGACAACCATTCTGTCGATAAGGTTCCAACATTTCAAACACTTGTCCCAGCTCCAGAAAAAAAACGCTAACATTTCTTTCCCAATATTTTATTATCTATACTTATACTAACTTTATACTACGTAGCATGCACAAATACCCAAGCCTCGGCTGTCTATTTCCCTCCTACTGCTCTTATCATCATCATATGTTTAACATACTCACATTTACACACACACACACACACACACACACACAAAGGTTCAGTTAACGTCGTCGTCGGATGTCAGACAGGCGCCAAATCCTTCACCCCAAAGTAGTTGCTCGACGACGACACACTCCACAAGTCCCATTACCTCTTCTTCAATATTCAAATCTCCCATCACATTAAAACTTACTCAACCCCAACAAATTACAAACATACATAGCTTTCTCTTAAATCACTTAAAAAAGTCATCCAATTAATTGAAACAACTATACTTTAAAACTGAGAATCCAAAAATAAGTATAGAACTATAGAAGGAGAGCCGACTGCAGGTAAATGATCCACGAGAAGCTAAAGTCTTTAAAATGACAAACGAAATAACTGAACCCCCTCACATTTCTATCCAAAAACAGCTAACCAAAGTATCGACTCAAGAAGACAGGAGGAGGATAAGTGAAAGTGGTACAAATTCAAAGGATGAGAAAAAGTAATTTAAAATGATAGTAAATGTGAAATAGTATTTAAAAAGCCACCCCCTTGTCTTATGGACTGTAAAATAAGGTATAAGATGCTCCAAAGCATGAGTATAAAAGCAATATAGCTTAAATTCGCCTACATCCCAAAGCTGTCTCTCACTCTCTCTCTCTCTCTCTCCATGGCCTAAGCTATAAAGCCATCTCGTGAATTTTGAATAGGAATTTGCTCATAGAATTTTTGATGAGGCCAAAGGCTTTAGTGAATATGTTCCCTACAGTCTCATTACTGCCACTCATCGCTCTAAAAGCACGAAAGAGAGAGAGAGAGACTCTTCCAAGTACTCATCTCATACACACAAGGATAATGGAGGGTATGAGGGTTATAACCTTTCCACTCTCTCTCTCCTTTTCCCACACTCACGTCCTCACTCAGTCTCACTCTCTACTACTACTAACTCTCTCGATAATGTAATAGCCTCGCAACAAGTTGTCCCACTATTAGTTCTCATATCCCTTTACATATCTACGGGTACCCACACACACACACACACAGAGAAGCACACGCACAACAAAATACCGTAGATTTTATCCCTCTAAACTCATATCATTTTCTCCTTGTACATTACATTGTGTGGAATAGCAACAGGAGGATATAATAAATACAAGGAGTGACTGACTACTGAAGGAGACGGAGAGAGAGAGAGAAAGTCAGTCCAAGTGGAATGCCTATTAGAGGAATGAGCCTCGGTTGTTAATTTCATGTCGGCATCACATCATCAACAATTGGAGTGTAGAAGAGAAGAAGCCATGGAAATGGACAACCTAATGAATATATAAATATAAATAAACGTTAATTGGAACCACCATAAGCACATCCATACCACAACTCTTCTCTCTCACTCACTCTCTCTCTCTCTCTCTCTCTCTCATTCTCACTCTTGTAAGCAACTACTTCTCTGTAATCATTTAATTACACAAACTTTCTCTCTCTCTCTCTCTTCCTCCTCCTCCTCCTCCTCCTCCTCCTCAAAACTCTCCATACTATTTACATATATCATAGGGCCACACACACAACACACAACATACAAATCACTCGTTTTATTTACAGCTTCACATTTTTCTCCACCCAACCATATAAGTACATACATGTATCTATATCCTACCTATTAAACAAGCCTCCAACACACTTACTCACAAGTATGTAGATAAATGTATTTATATAAAAGCTTCCGCAGCACCCTCAAAGCCTAGTTTTATTTCACTAATAGCTCTACATAAAATACATTGGTGTTTATAGAAGACGCTTAAAAGCTGGTCATAAAAGGTATTTCCAAAGTCGGAATTACAATTGAATTCCAAAATGAAATAGAAATAAATTCTTGGGCTCAAATTTATACCCAGCCAAAATCCCTTTGTGGGGAGTCTAGAGTCCCATTTACAGAGAGGCACGTACCTAGAGGTAGACAAAACCTATGAGAAACCATAAGGAACCATATATACACCCAAGAAAGAGAAGAAGAAGCCCTGGAAGAATAATTAAGATGAGGAAAAGGAGTGAAGATAGAAAGTAAGAGGGAGAGAGAGAGACAGAAGTTAAAGAAAGAGACACAGAGAGAAAGAGAAAGACGGGGGAAAGCATGAGAAAAGGAAAGTAGAGAGGAAAGTGTAGGCAAAAGGATATTCCAAGCTTTCACAATAATGTCCGTATGGGGTTAACAATTTAAATAAAATCCACCGTCCCGCTAATCGCACACAACACCTCACTAACAGCAGAGTAGGAGCAGAGGCACAAGACACACCGCGGAACAATTTGCCATTTCCACAAGGTACTACTACCACTACTACTACGACTACTACTCCATACATATTAGGCCTCATATAAATATACTTACATGGAGACAGGCACACAGCCGGGGTTAAAATACACACGTACAAAGTCTTAATCTCGCTTTGAAAATCTCCCGGAAATGAAATCCTAAATAGGAATCAAGGGTCTCGTAAACATCTGCAATGGTCCCACCAAGACACAATTCCTTTCCCTTTACCTTTCTCCCTTCGCTCTACACATATCTGTAGCCCCCTTTTTCCTAGAAACTCCTCAAACATACATACACACACGCACACACACACACACACACACACACCCCAACATAACGCGAACCCAAGACAGGAGAGAAAGAAAATATACACATGGACTCAAGTTTCACAAGTAACAATTCCACCCAAACATTTCCCAAACTTCCAACAAGAACAGACCTACAAACACCAACCACCTTACATAATATCTATATATTAATATATACACGTAGACCCGCATAAATTCACGCGAACATATGTAAGTGTACAATAAATACACATGAAAATAACTTCATCATATGCTATACACGCTACAAGTATATACTTATGTATAGTAAAACATGAGATGATATAGACCCCACAAAACAATTTTTATCTTCAGTGTAATTTTATTTTGGTTTTGTTCCTCTCCATCTCTCATTCTCTTTAAACGCTCTTTTCCTGCCTCCTCTCTCTCTCTCTCCTTCTTGTAATAATACTCTTACAATTCCACGAAAAACTATACACCTGATATTGTGAACGTGAACTCCTCTCTCACAAGCACGACCACACACCAAAACAGTCAACAAAAATCAAGGGGAGGGCACCCAAACCCAACATACCCAAGTTACATATCTATTTAGTAAATAATAAAATACACGGCAAGAAAAACTTTCCATGGGGAAAACTTTCTCCAAACTTACGTCAAAATAAACCACTATTTATCATATTAAGAGACACCTTTGTACATATACACGTAGGCCACTACCAACACGAATGGATCCACCTATGTAGCCCAGCAACATTTTCTTCAATTTAAACAACTTATTTTAAGCACACGTGAACAAAAGTGGATGGGACTGGTTACACTTAAACTTTCATCCTTCACTGTTTCTCTCTCTCTCTCTCTCTCTCTCTCTCTCTCTCTCTCTCACATACACTTACTCTCACGCTTCCCTTCGTATAGTAACTTTTCCGCGAAAAATAAACGGCACATATAAAAGCTAAATCCTTCAAATGAGCAAATAGAATTCTAGGAAAATCACATTAAGCTACATATATATACAAACATCCTGACTTTTCCTCACTCAGTGAAAATTACGCCACGTAAATCAGGAGGAAAAAAATAAATTAAAATCATTTAATGGTCACCAGAAGATTTGGGGAGTATGAAGGGAAAGGACGAAGGAGAGGAAAACGATTAAGGGCTAATTCGGGAGAGAGAAAAAAAAATCCATGGATTTACTACTAACCTTTATTATTCCCTCAATGGGTATTTAGGGAAAAGAAAGGAACAATGAAAGCATGACAGGGAGATCGTTTCTAAAAAAATATCCTCTCCTCCTTCATTTCCTCTTTTTACTATAACATCTTCTTCCTTTACCATTTTCTCCGTACATTTTTTTTCACATTTCCTCCCATATCATCCTTCTCACAATTTCGCTAGTTTCCATACACATGGATCCATACTACACAAACTACAATACTCCCACGATTACATTATTGGGAAATTTCAAAATCCAGAGCAACACTTGAAATAAACACTATACTATGTGCTTATTAAATGACAGGGAAGCTTTAAAGGAGAGCAGGAGAAGAACAAAAAATGAAAAAGGGGGGAATCAAATAAACAATACAACTGTTGCTTTCCATATTAAGAAAGAAGGCTTAAAAGAGCATGGAAGCGTCAAGAGTGGAGAGCGTCAAGTAGAGAGTGAATTTTCCAGGAAAAACTTAAAAAGAACTCTGCAACCTTTTAAATCCTACCAATTAAACCATTTCAAAAGAAATGAACATAGGCCCTTGACATTCTAGCATTTTGGATGAGAAAAAAATTAGAACGCAAAAGAGGAGTGACGAGAGAGAGAGAAGAGGGAGGGAAAAATAAACATAAATAAATATCCTACTTTTTTTTCTACATAAAACCTCACAGCTTTCATGCATTTCCTCAAGAGCTCACGATAATGAACGAGGTGCTTACCGAAACAAATGAAATGCTTATGAAAAGGAATGAAAGTGAGTAGGGTGAGAGAAAAGGGCGTGAGAAAATCTGCAAAGGGGAAAAAAGACTTTTTAAGAGCACGAGATGAGAGAGAGAGCGAGAGAGAGGAAGAGAGGACGAGAAAAAGGGAAAAGAATATAAATACATAGACACACAGAGAAGCTAATGAAAGAATTCAATAAAACCTCATGAAAAAAAAATTGAAAGTTAAAACAAAACTCCCACTCCTCTACTTTCTCTCTATCTCTCTCTCACTCTCACTCATTTACACACAACCCAACGGTAAAAGTAAAAACTTGAGGACAAACTCAAGAGCAGAGTTTTTTTTTGGGTGACTCAGAGAAAAAAAAGAAACAGCGTTCAATTAAAGACAAAAGCATTTCTAAGGGATAAAGAGAGCAAGCAGAGAGAGAGAGAGAGAGAGAGAGGGAGAGGGAAAATTCTGATGGAGAGAAGAAGCAGAGAAAGAGGAAAATAGAAGAAGAAGTGCACCAAATTCTTCTCCTCATTATTACTCCTAACTATATATCCTATATACATATAAAAATAAATACTTGTGTATTTCCAGGACATGGTGGACGGAGGGAAGATGAGACCAACAACAAGAAAGAGAGAGAAAAAACGCGGCTTTTCTCTTCCTCTAATGAAATCTGAGTTCTCACCAGCATTTTCTATCTCTCTGTCTCTCGTCATTCTTTTCCACTCTCATTTTTTCCTCTCTCCCTCCCCACATTGACCATATATTTAATGCCAAATGTGTTTTTTCCCGTATTTACTACATTTACAAGGAATAAAACCAACCATTCCAGCATGTTACCTTTCTATAATACTACTACTACTACTACTACTTCTTCTTCTTCTTCTTCTTACTTCCGCCCTTTCTCCAGCCCAAATAAACACCGACTCAAGCGAAAAATGACTCAAAGTTAAATACGTACATGCTTGGATTTTTCCTCGAAAATCTTCATTTCCTATACAATTTGCACATTAAAAAGGCTCTTAAAATATTTCCCCACTAAATAAAGAAGCTATACACAAAATCTATTCTATTTTGCAAGGTTTAACGCGAAATTATATTTTTGCAGTAACTTCTTAAAACACATCCACTGCTCTTACATCCTCTGAACTCTCGCTCCCTTTCACACCTATACGCTCCATATTAACCACCAAAAGTTTATTCCTATACCATCAACATCAAACGAATTTGAAATTCTTCACATACTCATCTACATAATAACGAGAAGAAGTCATACTCAAACGCTATAGCCCTAACATATCTCAACCGACTTATACGTGCATCCAAGTAGTTATTCCCTAATCCCTCACACCTGCACATCAACAAATATAAGTTGAGTTTAAATTTTGAACAAAATCAAATCATTCTCTACAGCAGACAAATTTTTAAAACTGATCCTATCCAAATAATAATAGTTCTCATATCCTAGAAATGTTGGACAAAAGCAAGAGCGAGAGAGTGAGCGGAAACAAATGGAAGGAGAAATAAGAGCGGAATAATGAGCAAGACGATAGGATAACAACGCATTTTATAAGAACATATCCATACGAAATACCACCACTACTACACACTCTACCATAAATATAACGACTTTTCCTCTGCACTTTATTTAGTCAACTTCTCTCTCTTTTTTCCTCTTCGATTAATTTACTCACTTCTCTCATTTACTCTCTCTCTCTCTCTCTTTTCCTTCCCTATCTTCCTCTCTTTACTACAAGTTTTTTCTCCACTCCTCTTTCTAGCATATGTCTTCGTCATAGTAGATGTTCTCCTACTACACACATCTAAGGGTAAAGCTAATACTTTTCCATACAATTCCACAACTTTTTCTTTTTCTTCTGTTTTATTTCTTTCAGCTCACCCTGAAAGCTTTTTTCCAAATGAACGACAACATTCGCACACACACACACACAATCACAAGCTCCTACATAACATCCAACTTGAAGTCCCCTAGTACGTATTCATACAAAACCCTACAAGAGGAGAGAGCACATTGAGGAAAACAAGAAACACAACATTGTCTCTTCGATTAGAAAGTTTTATTCTTTCCTCTCCTCCAATTCTTTCCTTCCATACTCATATGTACGTATACATATAATATCCAGCGTACAGAATACACCTACTTCCCTTTTCATAGGATTCATTTCCATCTCTCACATCACGGGTTCCACATATAAAATAACATTTATAGTTACAAATGAATGAGAGAACATATACAAGTGTGAGAAAAGTCGCCGCAGCTGTTATTATTAGCAAACCAAATGAAGAATTAAAAGTGTTGCTCAACAAATGGCCTGTATAAATCCATGTACTCCAGGACAAAGTAGTGGTAGTACGTATAATAATTATTATTGCGAATGTTCTCCTTCACTCCTAGTGAACCGTCGTCCGTATCTCAAGGCTTTCATCTACATTAAAGTAATTGTACTGAACGAGCATCTCATCATGACTTTACCTGTATAAATGACCAGGAGACAAGCAGAGCCAAGCCACCGTATTGTCCATTAAATCGGTAATGATATGCGTAGAAGGCAAAGTGGTACAAGTAGAAAAATCTGCAATTCAAAAGTAAAGACAACATCATCATCATTAATTCTCTTACAAAACACACTTAAAACACATATTATTTCTATTCCGCACGTTTTCTTCACATCAATCTCTTGGGGGACACGTCCCTTTTTTATTTATACTATAAGAAAGTAAAGAGAATATTAAGAAGTAAAGCTCAAGAAATTTTGTAAGTCAGCAAGACATTTAAAATAACATATGATAAAATAAAACCTCACTTCAACTCCTACGTTTCACCAAAAAAAAAAAGTAAAACAATGGAACAAAGTAGTCACCGGCATATATACATACCGAGAGAATTATGAAACTACCAACTTCAAAATTAAACCAATGCATTTTTTTACAGGCAAACCCACAGAATGAAACCTCTCTCTTTGCATATAAGAAAATCTGGTTTGCCTCCTATTATTATTGTTGTTATCACTGCAAAACAAAATTTTATCCGATTGAATGAACTTCCCCCACAGAGAGAGAGAGAGAGAGAATAGAATAGCAAACGCTATATAGTAAGCTCCGTGGTGGTAGGAGAGGCCCCAAAGGAGAGAAAGCCACTTGAAGGAACTGACAATCGAATGAGAGAGACAAAACTCCCCAGGTATTTAATTAACCCTTCAGCCCAGATCATTCCACTGACAATAACCCCTACTTCCTATATCTCTCCATCTATATTTCTACATAACATACATACCGCCCGCATACATATATAAACCTTATTCTCCTTTTCTTCACTAAACCCAAATCAATTCCATTGGAATTCCTTCGTGGAAGAAATGTATCGCAACCACACACACACACACACACACACACATCTTAACAAAGGGAAAGAAAAGACGTATATAAGAGAATAAGGAGCCGGAGTAATAATCATAATAATAATCTCAGTCTCCACAATATAATAGAAGGAATCAACCCTCTCTTAATCTTTGTCCTAAGGTTTCCTCTATAAAAATATGATCCCCCCCACAACAGAAGAGCCAGAAGAGCAAAAACCAGCACAGGAACGAAAAGTCCCTTGCCACTAAAGGATATGGGAAAAAACTTGTAATAATAATTCTTTATCCGATAGAGTGTTTTGTTTTAGCTCTCTTCCTCTCTTCACAATCAGGAGCAGAGTTGTTGTACAGCAGAAGGAGCAGGAACTGGATACGGGGTAATATCATGAAAAAGACGGAGCAATTTGTGGCTAAACGAATCCACGTATCTTTATCATGAATCTATACCATAAAAGGGACAGACATGATACTTATCCATAATAATAATAAAAAAAATAATAGATTGGCAGTGTTGATACTTCCACTCGACACTCACATCAGTACACATTCTCTCTCTCTCTCTCTAGCACTCACTATTTCAAAACCCAATCTATAAAGAGAGTATGAGAGAGAGAGAGAGAGAGCGAGGGAGAGAAAGCTTGAAATAGAGATTCAACTGAGAGAAAGGGAATCAGAAGGGAAAAAATAGACACACATATCACAAGTCACGTGGATACCCAGAGACAAAACGAGACAGGAATGAGGATATAAAGTAAATTTGTCTCTCCTCTACGAATGGATGATGTCTCTTCTGTACAAATCATACGAGGTTATCATTCCCCTTGTTAAACCACTACTTTGACATATAAGTTACGGATAAGCTTCCTATCCTTCCTTACACGCGTACTCTACTGCCGCATTTATATACATGCCCAGAAGGTTCCAGTTATACATACAACACAATTTTTATACATGCATTATTTCATATAAGGGAGATCTTACAGTATGACTGTAAAATATCTTTGAGAGTAGTTTGTACACAAGAATAAGTATATGTCTATATAGATCATATTTCTCGTATATATACTCACACGTACATGCCTGTGCACACATGATGTACAGTCTGTTTGCCTTTGTATATACAAATAGAAGAGAAACAGACGAAGGAGTGTATGTACACATTAAAGGGAAACGTATATATGCACTGCCACAAGTCAATGTCACGTGTTGTACATACAATTACAAAATCCTATACTCACATATAAGGACTTACATCCCATTAAAAGGTGGAAATATGTGTAGACATTTATAGGAGTAAAAAAAACCCGTGCTGGCATACGTTCACCATTATAGTCATGTACAATTAAAGGCTATATATACTCCAACCTTAGTTATATACAGGTACTACGAGGAAAAATGTAGGAGCAGAGTGAAAAACGTTATCGAGAGAAAGTAGGAAGGAGAGAGAGCGAGAGAGAGACAGAGAGAAGAGAGAGAAAGCAAAAGGAGGAAAGGCAAGGTAGCGGCACAGAGTCAAGGAATGGAAGAAATGTCTCGAGGGAGGAAGCTATATTGAGTTTTTACGGTTCTCCTGACACACACGCTCTGGAACTAAATGAGCTCCGCAATTCAATTATTTTGTACTAAGAACATCAAGACAGCCATTCCATTGCATTATATTATAGCACTTCTTCCCATCATTTCAACTCAATTCTCAACCAGATGGATATATATCTCATGGCCTCACCCCATATAAAAAACTATTGACATATACATACACACACACACTCAAAAACCATCAAATAGTTACGGTTATATAGACACCGGCGCCATGCCAATGCACGTGTATAAACTCGTATGCACGTACATCCTTACATGTACATATATGCAAACATCTAGCCTATCTCTAAGTCACACAACTCGATAGCAGCGAACCGAAACCGAAGACAGACTGAGGGAAAACACATGAACCTTAGGACCTTACCTGCTATATATAACCCACCCCTGTCATAGAGTCGCAGGCGACCCATTCCAAATCTCTGTATAATAAACCCCCAGAGAACTAGTTTACCTTTTATAAAATTTAAGTGCCGAAATCCGAAAAAATCCGCAGCTCAATCCACTCCAATACCAAACTCGTAACCAATCTTATTTATTTACTTGCACACTTTTACAAAAGAGAGCTAGCCATAGTCAGTGTAACGCATGAACAACTTTATATATAGAACCCGTCCAACTTACTATACAGGACCAAAATGGCAAAAACCAACCATAATGACTCAAAATTTTAAAGTCAACAAGCAATTTCTGAACTCAATTATTGGGACACCAATCTCTCCTACCACATAATATACCGATTTTATCTGTAATATTTCAAAAAGAGTTGAGGTCTTGCAATAAAAGTGACTTACCGAACCCAATAGGTTTTCGTGATGTTGGTATGACTGCAAACAGAATCATACTGATCAGCAATCCATACGATGAGGATGACATAGAAAGCAGTGCTGGTATCGTTGAAGAACTCTGACATGATGGCTTCCATCCCTAAAAAGAGGCCAAAGAAATACGTTTTATAAATTCATTCCCAAAATAATATCCTCCGTGGTAAAAAAAAAAAAAAAAAAGTCGATAAGAGAGAGAGAGAGAGAAAAAAAAACTCCATACATACGAAATAATTCTCATTTTGGGAAGGAGTTTGACCCGAAAGAGAAAAAATTAGGAAGGAGTAGGAAAAAAAGGGTCTGAGGGAAAAATAAAACTGCCATACACGCACAAAAAGTGAGGATATAGTATATGAGCCTTATCCTAAGAGAGAGAGAGAGAGAGAGAGAGCTGGCTAGTCTTAACGTTAAATTACATTAAGTTAAACATTAGGTAGTTGGATAAATAGGTTTGCATGGCAGGAGGTGACTTTCTCTCCCGCTGTTTCCCTTCCCTCCACTTTGACAATCTAGCAAGGGAAGACTCGTGTGTTATATGTATGTTCGGGGCTCTGTGTAAGTGTGAAGTAAGAGAGAAAAAGAGAGAATTCTTCCTTTACTTATTACTCCACTCCTTCCTATGAGACTCCAACTGAGACATGTTAGAAAACTTTCACTTTACATATCATGAAAACTTTCCAATGCAATCATCTCCACGTCCCACAGATCCCCACACTCTTTTATATATGTATCTCCGTCTATGTACATTTCCAGGTATATTTACATTTTCTTCTTCCTAGCAGCCTTTTGCACACTAAAGTTAATGGTACAACAAGTTGGTGTGCACGTTCTAACATAGCAATCCCAACTATCACATCATCCTTTTACACCCAAAACAACCCATTGGCCCCTTCTCTACACCTCATCAACACACTATCTGGATTACGTGCAGGAAGAGGCTCATTCATCTATGACGTTAAATATAACTTCTTCCCTCCTCCAAACAAATGCCCACATAAAAAAACCATTCTCATAATGTTAAGTACACTGAACTTCCAGGTGAAAAAACTTATTACTTTGCGAATGATTTAATTTTTTTAATGAATATGGTAATCACTGGGTCTTTACTGTCTTCTAAAATTTCGTAATTGTTTTCGTTTGTTAACTAATTTCATTTCTTAGCTTGGCGAGCCAGAATTCTAGCATGCTTCCACAATTTACTCCAACACGGGATATGAAGATTCGCACTTCTTCCTGTTTAGGGAAGACAATCCTCTTTCTTTGGACTTATCAACACGTAAATGCATGCTTGATCGAGTTTAAAATTGAAATTACAGTAACATATTCGTTTAAAACCATTTCTTCCATTAACAAATTTTCCCTCAAGTTCAAGTGTCACTACAAATAAGTCTAACTTGACCAAAGCGCAAAATATTCGTATTAATAATAGAGTTAATTGATTTTCTGTGCATGGTATTTCCAAACGTTTTTGATACGTAGGAGGAATTGATCTGTATACAAGCTTTATGTTTACGGTTCACAGAATGATAACTTCCACTGAAACCAATCAAAAGACTCAAATGTTATGTGAAAGGGAAAAAACATAACTTGGATCAAAGTAGAAACAAGATAATCTAATGCTTACATTACCGCGTGTGAACCACTGGAAGGAAATAAAAGTATTGGAACAGCATGAAAAACATGCCGAATTCCCCCCACCCTCACATATATGATACTCACAGCATTTATGAACGAGCCTTTCCCTTTCACATCTCCGAATACATAATCTAGAGTGTTTATAAGCTAACTAACGGAAAGCGTTATCCATTGTACACCTACCACCAGACGACATGTAACATAAGGAAGGATATGAGATAGAAATAGAGGATAACCCCTGGACTGAACAGGAAAACGGATCTGACTGACTGACTGGCTCTGTGACTGACTGAGTAAGCATATGACATAAGGAATAAGACCGAAAGGACATAAAGCAATAAACACTTTACCCCTTGCCATGCATAGAGGAACAAAGTTAAGTTACAGGAGAGGATTTTCTCTTGTGAAAATTATATCCTCACTCCAGAGCAAGCTATACAAGTACAATTTACTTCCTTGCGTTCTCCTCACCCTTCAGTCGAGCTTACATGTCTACAAGCTTATATGGATTGCACATTCCTTATTTATACTTACACATGGTATTATAGCCGTCCCACTGTGAGCTAACCCTGTATTTCGTAATGCATAGGGAGCTAACAGTTCATGTTCTCATACAAGAGTGAAGAGAGAAAGAGAGCGAGAGAGAGAGTGAGAGCACGGGGAAGTAAACTTAAAAGTTAATATTGCCAGAGCTTTGAGAGAGACTGAGCCAGAGAAAGAACTGTAGGTGTTCCCTCGAACTACTATTCCTAAACAAGACGGGGTAGACATGAGAATACACACTACTACTACTACTACTACTACGGATTACGAGCAAGGAGTAATTAATTGAATAAGGAAAGACGACGACAAGCTACCCAGCTACTCTCAAACTTCACAAAGACAACTAACTGAAAGAGTAAAACTATGCACGTACAAACATTATACTTATTGCTGGCAGATACAAGAGCAAAATAAAGTCGAAAACTCTTTCAAATCCTCTAACTACGTTTCCTACTGTACCAAATATGTACGTACACAGAAACTCCTAGCTTGCATGGAAAAACACACGGGAAGCTACTATACGAATTTCTGATAAAGTTCCGAGTATCGCTGAAACTACACATAAAACAAGTACAATAATTACGTAGAAGTAATAGTAAATCCCGGAGTAATATATGGATTCATAGAGTTCTATGTATCTCTATGAGGACGATCAACTCTTGGAAGTACTGAAGAGTGAGCGAGAAGTTCGGTCCTCCCTATTGCTAACGTACATATTATGTGCCTCAAATGCAATCAGGAATCATCAATGGAGAGATGAGGGAAGGATACATATTAAATATACACAAACTATAATCTAATCTCTGGGCTGATTACTCCAAGGTGCTCATCCCTCTCATTTTTTATCCACACGCACTCATCATCTTATTCGAGAGCAGAGCAAAAGCTTCAAAGGTAAACTCTGCCTAGAGCCCAGAACCACACAAGCGACTGCTTCCTCAATCCATAATTCATTCTGGGCTTAAGCCAATCTCCAAGAACCGCTCTAGAACACAAGCTCTGTGGTAAATTGCACCATCGCATGAATACACCAAAGTTGCTACCAGCGCTTTAAAAGTATAGGAAGGACGAGAAAAAAAGCTAGACATTTTGTCAAATATAAACATCGTTTCAAAATATCTTTAACCTTTTTCTTGAAAACAGTTCCATGTTAGGGGAAGAAGGTGCTAGAGCACTAACAAAATAAATTAAAAGCCCGCTTCTCTCCAACGTTATACTAGTATTAATAGGAAGATATAATAGCAGGTCCAAACAAAAATAATTCTATTCTTAATTTAGCGTTACACACGTTTTCTTATCCCAGCAGGATTAATCTAACATTCCATCCCACAAATTATTTAACTGGCTTCTAAAAAATAAATGACAAGGCCGGTCTCTGAGGATTGACTACGCAACAGAACCTCCAAAGAAAAATGTCCTCTGAGGAGAAACTATGCTTGAAACGATGAGCCTTCTTTTTGACACTTACAAGTACGCACTCATTTATATAAGAATGATTCATTATGAGAGAGAGCGAGACACACAACTAGGGAGGATCGGGTTTCAGTAACAATACGAAACCAGACCATAACAAATTTGTTAAATCATTTCTTTCCAAAAAAACCTTTTTCCAGGAAATATTACTGTTCAGAAGATGGGTGGATTCCAAAAACAAAAACTAACAATTGTAAAAAATGAACTATAAGGAGTATATAAAAAAGAAAATGCTCGCACGTATACTCTTTCAATGTAGCAGAACAGTGTACTTCGCGAAGTTACCAAGAATGTAAGTCAGGTGAATAAATGGGGGAAACACAGCAGGATAAATTCCTCGCATTTTTTAAGCCCAAGAGGTGACAAGAAAATCGGAAATTTAAAGAAGTCCTTGGAAAAAATTACAAAAATTGAATGACTTTTCCATTGTACATCGGTATAGTGTCAATTTTCCTTATTTCTTCAACGAGAGCAACAGATTTGTCAAAAGTATTTTCAATAGAATGCTACTTTTAGAAGGTATATATTTCAAGAGGGATGATGATAAGAAGGAATTCAGCAACTACAGAAAAACTCCAGCACAAATCTCAGAAATAAGAAAAGTTGTCTTCTAGAAAACAGATACAACTCCTACTTCTATAGCACACAAAAAAGTTCCCTGCCGAATGTACGACAGAGGGTTAATCTTTATGTAAGGTACGGGTTGCATTTGAAACACCTTCAATCCTGATACAAAGACTATATTTGTACGCATTATGACAGCGCTCAACGCACATCTATACATTCTGGATTCTCGACAGCACAGAGCAATATGAAATATTTTTTCTACTTTTGCTATGGTAATCGGTTCTCCTTCTCTCCTGCGATCCTAACACTTTCCTCGTACCCATCTACAATTTCCCCGGTATCTTTTCAACAGCTCAAGTTTTCTTGCTCCGGTTGTTCAATCTCCCTATACTTGCTCTATACAGTCTCTTCAACACACATTCGTTATTAGGAGAGGTTCCGGCTCACAGCCAGCTCATAAATCTCAAAGTAGCAGGGATAGAGGGTTGTATGAGGTGAGTGAGTGAGAGTCACTAGGACGACGGAGGTTCACAAAGAGGGGATACGTATAATATGTTCCACCTCACAGAGTCACACACAGGAAGAATCACATACCAACGAGAGCTAGAATGACGGTGAAGAGTGGCGCCGCTGGGATGTGGATGGAACCAGCGCCTTCGATGTTGTTCAATAAATCCACTGGAACGAAAATTGAACAGGTAATTTTTTACATTCAAAGACACCATTTCATTAGCATACATAATTCTTTTAAGCATAATAATCCTTTTTTATGAATACTGTTAATAGACTTACCAATAAAAACGAAGATTTGATGGTGCGAGTAGCGTAGCAGCATAGAAATGGACACAGTCTGAGCAAAGAAACATAAAATCACATTAACCATTTTTCCATAGAGGTTTCTAAACTATTCGTTTTCTTACTAATATTAGAGTAAAATCGTTTTGTAAATAAATAATTTGTAGATTAAAGAGGTCCGCCCTTATACAACATCAAAATATTCTCTATACATGAAATCCCAAATTTCTCTTAAATTACGAGTTTAATTAACATTTTGAAACAGCATGGGTAGAGAAAAATCTTACAAAGACTAGCATGATGAGAAAAGCAGGAATGTATGACGATCGAGCCATCCACATTGGCACAAAGCGAAACTGCTCTCCGGTCACCACATTTCTAAATGAAGGATTAGATAAAAAATAAGTCAAGATTTCTAACATGAATTATCATAAAAGAAATCGCCAAACGCCGTACGAAAATTCTTATGCGTTTTTATCTTGTTTTCCTTGACTTTTACCTTTACGAAATCAGTTTTCGTCAAGCTATACTTTGAAGATGAAGCTTCAGCAAACACTTTTAAGTTTATAACATATTTACTAATAGCAAAATAGTTTCGACGAAAGAATTGTAGTACCTCAAGTAACCCTTGTTATCCTCAGACTCTGCTAGATTCTTGATGCTTGACATCAAGATATCATCATAGCCTAAGAAGTTATCCAGCAGGAAGCGGCTGAAAGAGTCCCCAAAACAGGTTTCCGCTGTAGGATCTAACGTTACGATCTTCACAGTAATATTCAGCTTACTCCGAGTTTCCGGTGACAAGCGGAGGAAACCATACTCAAGGGCGTACTCAACAATGTAAGGCTGGTCATGACTCCATACTAAAATGGAACGGTGTTAAGACATTTATTTACGTAGAACTTTTCGAGAGTATGCATAAGTATCCCCGGTTAAAATGTGATTTTTACCAGAATTGGCAAACATCTCAAAGTCAGAGACTGACGACTTCAACACAGCCTCTTCCTCTAATTGTTTCTGGTGCATTTTCATTAGCTCGATCTCTTCCAAAGTTTTATTGAAGTACTGTGAGTCTAAATGCATCATACAATTATGTATTAGCATGTTTTCATAATACCCCAATCGATACCCAATGAATACATAATGCTAACAAGCACACACGCTGCTGTATCTCGTTGGCGAGTTATACACCGTAAGCACAATAAAAATAAATATAGAGTTTAAAAATTAGATTAAAATGAGAAGTATACCAGGATCACTGGTATCAATTTCTGCCAGACTATCCAAGTAAGAAGCGCCAGCGCTTCCACCTCCACTTGCTGTGTGTATGAAGGAAGGAGATATCCCTGCCGCTTCCTCGTCCTGATGAGGAGGCTTCAAACCATCACCCTCTCCCGCACCTCTGGCAGTTTCTTCAGTAAGTTCCTCCTTGCTATTATTTACTAACTGAGGTGTTCCATTTCCGGAGTCAACTTGACCTGATGATTCTTCGGCATCAGCGCCACTGCTACTCTCTACGTTGGAACTAGTCGTGCTGCTGTCCAAAGTTGTCGCCGAGGACGGGTCAACTTCTGCTGCACCCGTGTCCGAGGGAAACGTGGTAGCCGTAACTGATTCTTTGGTGCCTTCAGATAACCCGGGAGCGGTTGTTGACTCAGGAGTAGTGCTTGGTGCCACATCCTCAACAGCTCCAGTACTGTTACTTTTCGATGAAGTTACTGACTTCAATAAATCGCCAGCAGTGGTGACAACCCGTTCAAGTAATAACCTTAAAAAATAAAAATTTAAATACATACATTTTTTCCGAATCGTTTCTTACCAGAGCAACAAATGAGGTGGCAAGTTTTGTTCTTGGGCACAAGCCCGGAAGACCAGCCACTTTTACTATTATAGGTAAAATGTTGTCCGTTGAGAATGTCCACTTGTACAATTTGGAGGGGGGGCGGAATTTTCTTGTCCGCAATCTCTCAGAGGTCTTAACGGTACATAGTGGAGAGCCAAGTATAAATGGTCAAATTCTCGACTACAACACATTTGACTTTCTCAGCCTCGCATAGCAAAGCATTGTGTACGTACACATC
>JAQFXU010002352.1:0-21338 GCA_034693705.1 Spatulosminthurus flaviceps
TATTCGAAAGTTGGAAAGAATTTCCGAACATTCATCAAAATAATAATAAACCATAGTTATTATTATTTATGTATAAATGGTCTCGGCCATAAATCCAGTAATGCAACTTTTAACAAAAAAAGTATAGTGTTATTATTTTAGGTTATATTGAAAAGTATAAAAATTTATAAGCCAAACTTCTTAAATGACAAAATTTGGAGCAAAAGTATTTTCGAGAAAAATGTTTTGCAAGTGTCTGTCCAACGAGTGAAGGAAGTCTGGTTCTGCCATTCTCCTCACTTAGTTTGAGCCTGATTCCGATTCCTCAGGGCACAGGGTAAAATTGATCTTGAAAAATGTTTCCATGTTCTTCTTTGTCTCAATTTATATTATTAATTTTCTTTGGTATTTCCTATGGGTCTATAAATTACTTTTTTTCGATACTTTAACTCCAGTGAACTAAACTGAACTGCAAGGACAATTTAACCAACTGTCTACATAAGAAAATGTAAGCGTACCATGAGTTGATACCGCTGAAAGCTCTGCATACCAAGATCAATCTTGAATTTTATTGAGTTTTATTGATTTGAACTATTTTAGTACACGCGTAAACAAGCTAGTTATTGTTATTATCTACTTACATGTTTCATTTCTACAATTACAAAGTAAAATTAAATCGTACTCCCAAATTCTCAAAACCATTTTCATCGTTCATTGCCCTTTTCCTTAAGGGCTAGTTCCAGAATAACCGCAGAGGTTTAAAAGCCCATCTTCTCTTTAACCATCCTTCCAAACTAAAAATCATATTAAAATCAAGATAGATTTCACATCACCGTCATCAACATTATCGCCATCACATTACACTACCTTATTTATACTGTTAATGTACCTCCATAAACCCATGCAATAATTTTCCATGCTACAAAACTAATTAAAAGGTAAAAAACAATTCCACATACCCTTATCAAAGGAAATTCTTGCCGCTGGTCCTCAGGGACTAATCTTGGATTATTTTGCAACATGTACCACGCATAATGGAGACCCACAATCGATGGAACCATGATTAAGACAACCTTATTTCTTTCAAAAAATCCTAACTTGATTTTGGGTGGTGGTGGTGGCTTGTCCATCCTGTTTTTTCTCAGTTCAGGTAAATTCACAATTTCGTTCTTCCCGAATTCCCAAATCCCTTAAACAAACAAATTGTAATAAGCGTTAAGCGGACATGGCTTGAAAATTACATTTAGGTAGAAATAATTTCATGCTTTAAGCAAATCAACGGTTAAATGTAACTTACTAAATTGAAACCCCTTCTTTAAAATGTTTTTACAGCTGCACACAAACTCTTAATGTCTGTTAATTATAAGTTTAATCTACGACCTTCGCATTACTATATTTTGTAATCTCGTAAATTAATTCCGACTGATTTCTTTACCGCCTTGAACAAGAACTCAATGGTATCCCCAAACGTTTTTCCATGCTAACATGTCGAGGCTGACGCAATTATAATGAAATGTACATACTACGGAAAAGCCAGAAGTGTACACAAAAAGTACAAAAGTAATAAATGAGTGCGAAATTCAAAACGAAGCCCTCCTTGTTTTGCACGGGTAAATAACTGAGTTGAAAAATCCGAAAAAAGGAGAGGATTTGGTAAGTTCTTGTAATAATTCGAATCTGATATGATTTTTAAAGCTACTTGCATTTTAAGTCATTACAGTAATTTGATAATAACGTTTGGTAATAATAGGAATAATTTGTGGATTGGTCATTCCAATCTGAGGTTTTAACCAGTGAGCGTGTACGGCGTACAGTGAGTTGATGATGGGAAAGAAGAATGAGTAGGTGTTTGGACAAACGGAAGGAGTGCATTTGTATTTATTTTAGTATGACTTAAATGAATTTGAATTGAAAAACGTATTTTAGTTGAAAGAGTACTATTGTAAATAGTGACAAAATTATTGTAACATCATCATGGACAGCGAAGAAGAAATGGTTCAGGAAGAAGAGGAGCTGCCGGACATAGATGATGTACCTCTGTATACACCCACAGGTTAGTTATTCCGTGTCTGTTGATGTTGGTTATAGGTATTATGTATGTATGTTGTGTTTTAGAAATTTCGAAGCGATTTGTTGTTGCAATAGTATATGGTTATCACTGATTGAAAACGGATGGGTTTGTGGTAGGGTTTGGTACTAATCTGACAGAGAAAAGCAGCACGATTGAAGCTTCGTCGAAATCGGTGGGGTTGAAGAACGGCAGTTGTGACCCAGAGGATGTGGACAATGAGTTGCTGAAAGGGGCCAGAGATGATGTGATGGATTATAATGATGCGGTACCTTCAAGTTCAGGCTCAAAAGGTTTCGGAAAGAGGACTGCCTCGACATCACCAGCTGTTGCTGTTGTGGACAGTGATGGTTTTCTAGCCCCTCCACCAGCTTCAACACTGTTGATTAGACGAACTAGAACTAGTAGTACGGGGAGTTCAACTTATGTTGTTTCACCGCAAGTTTCTTTGAGCGGGGATATTCCACCAACTAAACGACGACTGTCTAGTAGTGACATAAACCATTCTTCTAGATCTGGTATATTGGCAGCACTTTTTTAATGCATGAATTTTTATATAAATTATTTTGAAATTTTGGCTGATTTCTTTATAAATAGAAAGGAGGTCGTCTTTGGAATCGAAGGGGTCTGGGCATAGTTCCTTTTCAAAAGATCACTCGGGTGTTTCTGGTGGATCTCACAAATATAGCAAAAATATTGCTAAATTAAAAAAAGGAATGAAGGACAAGGGACAGCAAAACCGTAAGGATATGATGAAGAGAGTGGGGAAAATAAAAGAAAAATTAAAAGTAAAACATCCCGTAAATATTGACCCAAGTACTGGAAAACGACGGTACAAGCGCAGAACTACGTTTTCTTTGCATCCTAAGATGCAAAAACATTCGTCGTATAACACTCCAGAACCTGAATCTGAGCCGGAGTACGAGGACGTAGGAAATGTCGCAAGTTTGACATGGAGACCTAATGACGATCTTAGACTTATTGTAAATGCAATGCAGGTGTGTGTCTGACATTCCTCCAGATTATGCATATAGTTAATGTTTCTTGTAGATAAGAAAGAAGTTGTACGTATTTCCCGAAACGCATTTTTGATTTCCTTTCAGACGAACGATTTAAAGCAGGTTCACATGGGTGTGAAGTTTTCCTGTCGGTATACCTTAGATGAAATCCGAAATCGTTGGAAATGCTTATTGTATGAAGAAAAAATTTCCAAGGTTGCTACTTTAGCATGTAGAAATATTCATTCAAAGGTGAAACGGAGGATATATTCCGAAGCCCTTTTCAGTCAAGATGAACTTACCAAACTTCAAGCTATTAAATCGGTTAGCAAACATGTTAATTGCTCTTTGATCATAAATAATGTCATATACAACTATAATATAGATAATTAGAAAAAAGTTAATTAATAAATACAATTTGGTGTAGTAGATAGCTTGGGTAATACCGGGAATGGATATTACCCAAGCTACTTTTGGATGCATTACTATTGGATGCTTTTGCCAAGGTCGATTTTGTTAAACTATCAGGCAGGAAGGAGTTTAAATGATGTAATATGAAATTTGCAGACTGAAAATCCAACCAGCGACACATTTGAATTACTGCTCCGGGATAATTTACTCACATTCCATCCTTATAGGACTGCCAAATCTCTTCAGAAGTGTTGGACGGAGCTTAGGGATCTTAACATGCTTGACGATCAAGATAGTGAGTTTAGAATTTATTTTGTGTAGCGTAAATTAATGTGCATATGAAAAGAACAACTAAACTCACAATTTTAAAAATCATGTTTAGTTAAAAAGTCTTTTGAAGGCGGGGGTGAAAACTTCGCTGATTTCGAAAATTCGGTGGATGATGAAGAAGCGCGGAATTTTCATATTGAACCTAGTGTACTTGAAGAAATTATAAGAGAAGATAGGTATGTCTTTCCCAAGTATTGCAGTTGGTGAACTGGAAGCTTTGTATTTGTTATTGTTGTACAGGTTATTCTATAACATACGAAAACGCACTTATTGTTTTACAGGCGTAATAAAAAGAGAATTCGAATGCTTGAAGAAGAAATTTCCACATGGCAGGATTTGGCAGAATTGGTATGGGAAGGACAGATAGCAAAAGCACCACAATTTGATGACAATACTTTGGCGATACTTCGTGGGAAAAATGTTCGTTTTGCGATGGCTGCCAAAGAGGTACACTAAAAATAGGAATATGTACTTTGATTGCAGTTATTTTAAATTAAAATCGTTGTACCAGTGAAACCAGCGCATTACTACAGTATTTTTTATTTTCTAGATTACGCTGGGAAGGCGTACCGATAATAATTGGGTTGATGCAGACCTCTCTGAAGAAGGCAACGATTTTAAGGTATCTAGACGACAGGCGACCATTAAAATGAGGGCCTTAGGAGACTTTGTGATTCTCAATCAAGGAAAACATTCTATGTATATTGATGGACAAGCTCTACTTCCTGGTGAAGTTGCGTCGTTGCGTGACCAGTCTGTAATTAAAGTAATGCATTTGATTTTCTTACTAGACACATTTAGAGTTTTTCAACTAGGTCCTTGCAGCAAATTCACCACCCCGTTTCATTTGATTTCATAGGTTTCTCAACTAAATTTTGTGTTCATCGTGAACGACAAATTACTGTATGACCTTCGAAAAAAGATTTTAGAGGAAGAGTCGAATGCAGAGCATGTGGATGTACAAACTCAACAACAAGCCAATAAATCCAAAGATCCTAATGCTGTCAGGAAAAATATTTCAAAAGAGGCGTATTCAAAACTGTCTGTGCCAGACTTGTCGTCATCTACAAATCAAAGCCCATGGTCACGAGTGGAAAGTGTGATTATAAGTCCGAAGAAATCTAAGTTCGCTAATAATCCGTCGTTTCCCTCTACTGAAACGGCAACCGCATCAGGAAAAAACACCACTCAAGGTGACAAGCCACCTCCAAAGAGACCAGTAAAGCGGCCCAAGAAGCCCAAAATTAAAGTGGAAATTGTACAGCCACTCAAAGTCCCAATTACAGAGGCAGGCTCGCAAGTCTTACCTCCTCCTCCACCAGTACAGAATTAATTTCAGTTTGAAATCTGACAAATTTTCGAGATTTAAATTATTTTTACTTCATAACCTTTCTTAAAATGGCGTCGCTTGCTAGGAAAGCCAATGATTTTACTTTCAACGTTTGAGCACCAACAATGAATAACAGAAGTTCTAATTGTGACTTCGGGAAATCCTCTGCCTCCACTAGTTTAGTCACATTTATAGAAAATTGTGAATCTTACATACGTGAGTCATATTTGTCACCATTTCTCCAATTATTTCAACTATTTTTACTTCGAAACGTTCTATTTTTAATAAAACAACAACAATAGTTTTACAAATGCATCATCCACATCAACCTTTCCTCATTATGTGTTACATGCCGCGGCAGCCGCGGTGCTAAAATTACTAAATATCAACAACCTTTCTGCTTACATGTTTCCTCTAAAAGTATTCTATCAATGGAACATAAGCAATTATTTCTTGCTTGTGAAGATCATGAGTCATCACGTTACTTGGACTGAAGATCTGCAGTCTGGTTGCTTCCTCTGTGTATGTACGTTACAGCTGCATGATTACTGTACTGTGCACTCTGTTCTCTTTACGACAGGTGCGCAACTTTCCTGTGTAAATACTTTATTAATTTCTTTTCCCCTATTTTGTATTGTATAGCTCACTCAGCACGCTAAGGTACCTTTACTTATTTATTACCCACATGAGTTGTATTTTACTCTTTTGCTGCATTATACTTTTACGCTAATATCGCACAACCGATTATACGCCCCACTGATACTGATACAGTGTATGTGTGTAACGTTAACTAATAGTGTGCTCATGTACCGTGCTATTTTTCCCAATTTGAATCCATAAGTACTTACTGCTACTTTCTGCTTCCATGAACTGCTGACTGCTTAGGAATAGCGAATTGTGACTGGAAAACTGCAATGATCATAATAGACACTTGTGGTATACATGTTACTTACTGGTACGGTTTATTGCCGTATGCGTTCTCGTTCTCATGCATACTTTGGTAAAGACCCCTTCGTGTTATTTGCTCACCGTTTAGTCAGAATGTACATAGCAAAGGTGTTCTCATACTCTGTTGATGGATATGTAGTCGTAGTCTATCCAGAAAAAGCATCCCAGGACCTCCCGGAGCTTAACCATTTCTTAAAAAATGAGCAAATAGATCTCGAGTTTGGATTGCACAGACTTTAATCTCAGTATACGAAATTCACGGTGGTTTCAGTTTTTACGAGTAATTAAGTTGCTAAATCGCAATTATTCATTTTTTCAAAAAAATCCCGTCTGTATTCGTTGAATTGTGGACATGCTTCGAATGAATCGCATGTTACTTTCGATCATCTTGAAGCTTCGCCCTATTGGATGCGCATATCCTTCCGCTTGTAGCTTATACTGTATCTGAGTTGCAAAATAATATAGTTTAATAATGGAAGTTTAACCCGGAAGTTGAATGTTATAATTCTATTTTATCAAAAAATCGTAAAACTTTTACCGCCAAAAATTCTTCAAAATCAATATTTCCAGTTCCGTCATCATCAAAAGAGCACAAGAAATTAACTCGCTCGTCCATCGGAGTCATGTCGCCTAAATTATCCAGGCCAACACACCTGAAATAAATGTTTAAATACATCACGCATCGACGGTCAAATGTATAAAATTCATATATTATATTATAGTATCCTAGAGAGGCAAATGTGAGACAAACTTGTAACTACCGACAAAGTGGGTCAAAGTTTTAAAGTTTCATATTCATACATTTCCGACACTTCGATGAGGCCATCACCGTCTACTTCAAAAACTTGGAATAAATCATGTAAATCCAAAACTCGAACTTCATCCCAGCCTGGAAACTTGGGTACAAGATCCTCAATTTTGCTCAAAATATACTTCAAACTAGCTTCTCGATTTGCCATTCTTTTTTCCAGAACGGGGAAAAATTCTTTCCTTGTTTTCATCTCGTTTCGAATCATGGACTGCATCGCTAAATCCCATATTATGTGGATATTTTTACGGGCACGACCTATTCATTCAAAAACAAAAATAAAATTCTCATTTCAACTTTCACATGATGACTTGTTTGAGTATGCTGTAGTTTTTATTTTTAAATTATATTCATGGATGCCCCCAAATCCCGTATTATAAAATAATAATATTATTTTAAGTGAAAAACATTTCTTCACCTGTCACCGTTCGGTCTCCAGCTCTATCAAAATTCAAAGGAGCTTCGTAGTAATAATGAGGAAATGCCGATTTGATATCGTTAAACAGCTTACCAATTAAGCCTCCCATTGCAAGTTTGTTCAGTTTTTTCAAACTAAGGCAAATTAACTTGTAACTGCATTTAACCCCAAGATCCGAACCCTCTGAAACCTATTTTTCTAATAATTCTAATAAATACTCCAAACTCCAACGAAGAAATTGAAACCGTGTTCGTATGTTTTCAATATTCCCTACTCCCTAAATATTCCCATCCCTTACCCGACGTTTCCCTAAATCAACGATAGAAGTTTTCGTTGCTAATTGTTTTATATTATGCATTGTTAAACTAATTCACGTGTGTATGCATAGAATTGAAGTGGAAACAAAATATCCTGTTGAAAAGTTATATTGGTGTTAGAGATACATTGATTGACAAAATTTCATAAAAAACATTTCCCCAAATTGTGCAGACATACACACGCTTCAATAGAAAACAACAACAAAATATCCTCGTTGCCCTAGAGCTTTTACAGGTGCATAACTATGGCCGGTAAAAGACCGCGGAGGCTGCTTCTGTAATATTTCTAAAATCCCCAGCCACTGCCGCCATGGCCAAGATTTTCACCGATTTCATCGAAATTTCGACTGAGACCTTGACCTACGAGTATGCCACAATATTATTTGACCACTGCATCAAAGATTGAACAAGTCCATGAAAAAAAATGCCTAGTAAATCAATGCAATCGCATATTTGACCAATGCATCGAACGAAACTCCACTCGACCGATACATCCAAAGATGGCCCGATGCAAATGACATCATGACTGAAACAAACCACATGCTGAACATTGCGACCAAAATTTTGAATAATGAATCCACGAATGCATCGATGCAGACGGAACCTTCATCATAAATACAAAGCAAATGCTGCAAAATCCAAAAATTTGACTAATGGGTTGAAGAATGTACCTACTGAAATTACTGAATACTAACAAACCATTGCATTGCAGTCGAAATGAAATAATCATCAATGCCACCAATGCTTAAAAGTATAAATCGATGCAAACGAAAAGATTGGAAGGAAAAAAAGACCACATTAAGTCTTCTAATTGGTAGAAATCAATTAGACATGGTGGATTTTTGCTTCACAATTTTGCAAGGTAGGCATCCATCATTGGACATCCTTGGACTCACTCCAATGCATAATCCGTTCTGTTCTGGATTAGAGCATCTTGGAGAACTGCGGAGTGCGGATGAGAGCTTGTACAATGAATAACATACAGAAAGTATACATAACCATCCTATTCCTATTTCCATCTCCATAATACTAGCACCAAGTATCATCATTAAGTGAGAATTGGGCGAAGGCTTATATATAATAGGCCCCTCTGCAACAAGCGCAAGGAAAAGGAGCAGCTAGCAATAAGTATAGAACATTTGTTTACAACAGTTGTAGCAAAGTGTGTACTAGACCAACACCGTGGATATTTTATTAGACAGTAACAAATTAACATCAGGCGTAACAAGTCGCAAATTTTTGAAAAGCTGCATTATTAAAACTTTGATTATGCACTACACACTACACACCACAAATTATAAATCATTAAAAATTTAAAACTTTCCCACCGGTGGGATTAGGCAGGATATCACGCGTACATTAACTGACCTTAATTTTCGAAATCACTTCCTCTCCTCTAATCAAACTAGTTAAAAGGGATAAAACAGAAGTCTAATTATTTGTCATTGTTCATTATTACAAATACAAGTGATTGATTGTTCTAAAAGTGAAAAAAAATCTCGTGTTTACAAGATTTTTGTACATGTCAACAATTTGTCAATTTTCCATTTGTATGTATTTGTGGGCAGCCACCCATTTTTGTTGATTGTGTGTTACTTGGTTCACTTGGTTGATGTGCTTGCAAAAAATCTGAAAGAGATTTGAATGTTAAATTCTTTGCGTAGCCACATTTTTTTGCATTTACTCGCTCCGTCATCCGTGAGATCAGTCATCGTTATTATTACGGATTATAAATAAGAAGCAAGAGTAACAGCAAAAAAAAGGGAGTTTTGTGTGAGGGGAAAAATCCAAATGTGATTAACTTATTACAGGAAAATACGTGTGTAAATTGTGTTGTAAGAGGATTCTTTCTTAGCAGTTGATTGTGGTTTATGGAAATATTTTAAATTTAATTTTACTCCAGTTGCAAAATACTCAAATTGTTTGGCTTGTTGCTGCTGCACAGTGAGAAAAGAGTACAAGGAGGAAAAATTTCAGAAATTATTGAAGAGGAAAAAATAACTACAAGAGCTTGGATTAATAATTGAGAAGAAGTTGGCTGAAAAGTAATTAGAACGGAAAGAAAATTGCTTATTTGAGGTGCATGTAAAGCGTGGTGTTAAGTAAGTTACTTACATAGAAATTATTTAAATTGCCATCAAGATGAATGATCACCGTGAACCTGTGATTCTTAATATTTATGATATGGTAAGAATTCTGACGGATTTTTATAGTGGAGAAGGGAAAATAAATGGAGAATAATAAAGTATTTTGATTGTGTTCTTGGAGAAATTGATTTGTGCATGACATAAGTATGTGAGATATACGACAAGTAAATTGTTTATTGTGTTTTCAGTATTGGACAAATTCGTACACTTCTTTAATGGGACTAGGAGTTTTTCATTCAGGGGTGGAAATTTTTGGGACCGAATACGCATATGGAGGCCATCAATTCCCATTTTCTGGAATATTTGAAATTAATCCCAAGGATTCGGAAGATTTAGGAGAACACTACAAGTACAAGTATGTGCAGATGTTTTTTGAGTGGAAAATATGTTTAAAATGGTCGTTGTAACGTGATTTAGGCATAATATGCAGGTTCTGTGTGGGATTTTCGAAGATAATTAATGTCAGTTAATGTGGTGTTTTGATTTTGTAGAGAGTCTATTGCTTTAGGCTATACGAGCTTCACTAGAGACGAAGTTCAGCAAGCTGTGAATCATCTTGGTCGAGATTTTAAAGGAAATAGTTATCACTTGATGAACAAAAATTGCAATCATTTTGCTAGTGAACTATGCCAAGTAAGGGAATTTTTGAATTACTTTTCTCAATAGTTCGATAAGGAAAATAGATGAGTGCGCATTTAAGAGGGTGTGTTATTATTTAACAGTTTAACTGTTGACCTTTCTTTGTAATTAGATGGTTAAAATGAAGTGCATTGAGAGATCTCTATTTTCTTTATAGCTCCTTTGTGGTCGAGAGATTCCTACCTGGGTCAACCGTTTAGCGTACCTAAGCAGTTGTGTTCCATTTTTGGAAAAATGTTTACCCAAGGAATGGCTGACTCCTAGTGCTTTGGAAGAATCCGTTAAACAAACTACTGGCTCGAAAGAAACTGCGAATGGTTATAGGCAAAATTCGGAATCAGACTCAGCTTCAGTTTCCCGGAAAAGTTCCCGTAGCAGCACGCAAGGACTTCTTAAGTATAATTCCTCTTAGCGGTTAATTTAGTCTCCTGCGGCTTTGATCTTTTACCCTGTAGCTAATGCCAGTTCTACTTTATCGTGTGTCCATGTGGTTGGACAAGATCAAAAAGCCTAATATAATAAAATGTTAAGTGTGATTTGTGAAGTACATTTTGATTGGTCGACTGGCTCGTGTGTAAATGTTGTTGTGTCACATGAAGCCAAGTTTTGGACTCAATTAAACTTGAGCGACAGCGGTGCCATTGTATTGTAGTTCAGTTCAGTCGCCTAAAATTGAGAGCTAAAATTTCTGTCCCCTTTTCTACAATAACTACCTGCCTCTGTTGTACGTGACGACAGCTTTCAAAATGTCAAATGTTGTCCGAATCTGTTACTTCCTCAAGTTCAACTATCAGCACCAACTTTAACCACAACATTATTTATTGTACATAACATTAAGTTTAATGACCTTCTGTAGCAGTATTGAGTATGGATTTCTGGATTTGGTATTCATGAGTAAACATTTAATTAACGATTTATGAAAATCCTCGACGTTAAAATATTCGGGCACTGTTAAGACTGTTATCTCTCTATTCGTTAAAAGTGCTTCTTTCAGTCATCAACAGTTCAGTAAAGAGGCTCATAACCTCATCGAACCTGTACTACTATACTCAATTTCAAATATAGAGATTTCAAATTCTTTTTACTAAAAGTTCTGTGAATAGAAAGTTATAGCTATGAGAAATTATTAGATTATCAGATCTCCGAATACCTTACTAAAGAAAAGCGTTTTCTCTAGATATATTGCGTTACAACAACATGTAAAACTCTGTAATTCATAATCAGTAGTCCTCCGAAACCCAGCTGGAAAGCTGAGTGTCCCCGCCCCATTTTTCAAAAGAACGCATTAAAAGCCAAACTATTGCTGCAGGTATAGCATTGCTTAGCTAACACAATTTATTGGAACATTTTAAAATTAAAATCGCTCTTTATTAAAAGATATACAAAGGCTACAAATATGTAATTTAACGTAATTACTCTGATATGCTTACTTCCAATACAGTCCATGGTTTCTGGTAAACTATGCCTTTAGATTGAAGTTGAAATTTAAATTTAAAACGGTAAATAAGTAAACATAGGAATAGCTCGAGCTCTATTCAGATGCCTTCTAATGCAACAATTAACCTATTTCATAAGGATTTTTATTTGTCGATAAAAAAATGTAAGAGCCCGCAAGTTATCTATAGCCCTTGTCTTTACTGGTGAAGTTGATGCATACAAATGGAACAGATGATCAGAACCACCACGTTGACAATCTCTGGTGTGCAAAAATTTCATTCAGAATTCAATAATCTTTACGAACTTATCCACGTTCTTATTAAAGTATTATTAACTTCGTTCGCGGTAAGCAGGAGTAGTTTATTTGAGATTGATGATAACAATGTATGTACATACGATTAAATGTGATTTAAACACTCTCTCGTCAGGTCTGCACATCTTATCTAAAATAAAGTTTATTCGTAATTAAAACAAAATGAGATGAATTGTTCAATCGAACCGCTTATTCAAGTCCCATGCATTTGATAAAATTGTAATAACTATTAATTATTGAATTGCACTAATTATTGGGGTGTACGTGTCCCTTCCCTAGCGTTGCCATCAAACCTGTAAAAATATTTTAAAACCTTTTATTCTGCAATTACGTTAGTTAACAAAAGTAACTATGTGATGTCCAGTCACACAAGTGACCTTTCCTGCGTTACGTTCAGTGTCATGTTTGACTTTCACAAAGAAGTCTCTAATGTTAATAGGTTGGCCATGAACAGCAATCTATAGAGAATTTAAGTGTGATTGGGTTTGAATCACTACCACCTATGGGAGTTGTTCTACTTCCACTAACTGTAAGTTTAACAAATAAGCTTGTCGTGCATCCTGAAACGTATGTGGTAGATCGTACAACTTAAGACAAAGTTTCTGAAAGTTCAGATTCAGATTCCAGTTTTTTCCAGTCATTGTATGCAACCTACTAAATTCTGTTATTTAATCCCTTACTTAGGTGTATGTGTACTATTTGACTGCCGATACTGATAATTAAATTCTTGCACTTCCGACTTAGTAAACTGCGAACACCTAGAAGTGGAAATGAACTAACAATAAAGAGGTAAAACGGCATAATGTATTACTTGCTTTGTACAAGTTTCCTAAAATGTAATAATATAATTATTGTATATCTTGATGTAATAGTATACTTATTACAAAATATAATCCAATGTTTCCTTCTCGAGGGGGAATAAAAATATCATGAGAAAAGAATTTCCTTTGAATTTATCAGTATTCATTGATTATTGCTTTAAAATCATCAGTTTGAGGTTTTATTTTAGCTAAAACGATACCTACAACAGTTAAATAACTACCTTTTCCAAGCATCGAATTAAGCAGATAATGTAATTATTGGTTAAATGTTACACTTCATAAGCAATCTTAATGATTCCCATTACTTCTGCTCTAAACTTATAATTCGAGTGTTAGTGCAATCAAGATTACTTATAGTAAATATATGTATATATATTTATATACTATATCTACATTAATAATTTTAGCTAGTTTCAAAAAATGGAAACACGTCATTCAAAATAGTCAATAAATTCAAGACAACAGTGTAAATACAAGCTAGAAGACAAATATATTTGACATATTAGGAAATAGAAACTTACTTGTCACAAATTACTTTTATCGAATTTTTTTAAAAACTACACCTTATTTCCCCCGCACGTCCCTCCAACTATGAAAAAACATCTATAATTAGGACATGGTGAAAAATATGCAATTCTAAAATGTTTTCACTCTAAAATGCTAGTACAGTAAGGATAGGACATAAAGATCAAGACTTAGACTGAAATATTCCTGATTTCAAATGTACTCACATGTAAATATGTATCTATGTACAGATGGTACGTTGGAAAAATAATTATTACTACTGGAAAGTCATTTCAATGCTAATTATTACTACTTTCTTTACATTGAGCATTATAACGTTCACAGTCCTCTAAAACATATCAAAACTTTCTTGAAGAAAGTTTCTTCTATCAATTAAACATTCTCCAAACGGTCTTATAAACCTGCAATCCTTCAAAAATAATTTAGGATGCAGTTTGCGTATGAACAATGGTAATTAATTAATAACCTGTAAAAATCTAAGACACGAATCGAAAATTTAGGAGTAATATTATTAACATAAAACAAAATTTCCAACCACTCCATAAGTTTCATTTCTAAAAATAAAGTGCAACCTGACTTGAACAAATCAGAAACGACTTGGGATATTAGTATGTATGTTTAACAAAATAGCATATATCAATCAATCATATATGGTTTTTTAATAATATTATATTTTTGCCTAATCATTTGCGATTTTCCAGCTGTTATATTATCTACTCATATTTCCATTACAATCTTAAAACAATTACCAGACTCAGATCAAAAGCATATCACATTATCAAACTAATTACTTAAACTTTGCTCATTTCCTTACTAAGGACTTTCACCTCCATGAACCACTGTAGTAGTTTCCAATATCCAATAAAAAACCAAGGTCTCTACCGTCCACGCAACAGGTTTAATTTAAATACCGCCACCATAATTTTTATTTGTATCGAATGGCACACCCAAAAAGATAGATACCAAACACTTCGGCTACTACGATTCCGGCATTTGCGAGTTATTATTAATATTTTTTTATCACATCACGTTAAATCCATACTTTAAAATACTTGTCCACAAATGCTCGAGTCCATAGAATAAAAAATAATTGTTAAAACGCTTGGAAATGATACTCAGCAAACCATAAGATTCTTTGGTTCAGGTAAAGTTGGCCACTTGAAAACATCTTTGAAATAACAAAGGGCATTCTTCTCTAAAGTGATCTCGTTTCGTATTTTTGAGAAAATTAATAATAAATTCAGTAAGATATTTCATCAGTTTTATTATTGTTTTGAAAATCGTTAAACCCGTTCTCGTTCACACGAAAGAGGCGCAAAGTTGCGCTGCGTTGAGAATTCTTCACATATCTCGAATTTGAGTTTGGGAGGTACGCTGAACGATTAGGAACTTTGAAACAGAAATAATTTACGTCACTACATACGCAAGCTTGTTATTGCTACGGAAATCCTGGATGCAAATCAGAGGGGAGCTAGATTACGAGAAGATACAAAATAATCCAAAGAAAACCTATAAGGATTCTAATAACACCCGTTCCATAATGCTGGAAAGACTATTGTGATTACCCAAATTAATTACTTAAATATAAAGTGACTATGACTGGGTTTGATCTCAACCCTGCATGGTTGGGAATTACACACTGGGAATTTTCATGAGAAGAAATACATGCTGACTTGCATGGGCACATCATAACGTAATTAGGGTCAGAATTATTACTTTTAATAGTACTGACTTTACTTCAGCCTGCTTTTCACTGCACTTGACTAAAAAATAAAATATAAGCAGCTGCAGATGGCACATTTCCCGGCATCATTGCACAAACTTCCTGATCGTCAAATTTAGCCCAGCTCCTGTAAGAATATCATAATATTTTATTTATAAACGTATTTGCTAATGTAGCCAAGTTGTCACTAAACTGAAAACTGAAACGATATATTACTTGTTCTTCCGACAGTAAGCTGTATAATGCCCTGAATCCATAGTTCCGTAGTGGTTAGAAGTTCCATACAACAGATACTTCCAGGTCGAACTCTGAGTAATTTGCCGTTTATCCTTCACCAACCGGGTCAAATCTAAATATTCAACTGGGAAGTCTATGTCGGTGATACGCTTTTTACAATAAGAGTCAACGTAAAATCTGTTAGGGGTAGGTTTAAAAGAAATAAATTACACAATAAGTACTACCTCAAACACAACCCATCCCCATTTTTTAATGCTATCATCGACAAACTCACTCAGCATATTATAAAGTGAACAGAAAAGAATCTTACCGCTGGAAATGAATTATCAATGTTGGCGGTAGCCTCCAAAGGTCTATTTTCTTCTTCGCTTTTCCATTGGTTTTGCAGTTTGCACAACCCCAGTCATTAATTTCTTCTTCAGCTGTGTACAAGTCTAAGCACTCCTACAGTGAATCAAAATAAGCGCATTTAAATTTTAGGTTACAATAAATTTAAATGAAAAATGCATTTGTGCACATACCTGCAAACTGTATCTTTTCCCGGGAATACGCGAGTCCGGAATTGGAATTGATAGCACAAAAAATGTATCGAAAGTAGTTGAAGATTTGTTACATGCCATGCATCTAACAGATGACTTCTGCTGACCACAGAATAACTCCACAATGATTGAATCGTTAGATATCTGAAATTGGATATATACAAAAAACAGCTTCTAATTCTCAGTATGTCAAAACCTTAAGGAATCGTTTCAGCAAGCAACAATCACGGAAATTCACTTATTGTTAGTATCCCTCATCGTATTTTATCAGCATTTGCATTCACTGATTACAATGAGTTTATTTACCACATAGTCAGCCCACGCGTTATCCGCGGCTGTGACATCAGCAATTCCATCGTTTTTCTGCTCTTTGAAAGGCTGCTTTTTACCCTGCGAAGTCCAGACGTAAATCCAAGACGTTTAATGTTTAAATCGCAATAGCTTTTGTATTATTCAATTCATACTTTGCCTAAAATTTCACATAATGTAGGAATCTTACCTTATTTAATTCCTCGTGCATGTGGTCCAAAAGAAAAGTTAAGAATTCATGGGAGTCTTGCTGTTCGGACGATCGAAAGGTTTTGTTGAATTTTCCGAATGCCGTCTGAAATGAATATTAAATCGTTATCGTCATCTTAAAAGCAACAATGTGACTGCAAATTGCAAACCAAGCTTAAAAAAATCTCATTTGATCACAGTTTTAATGAATTTTGTAAAAAATGACCTTTAAATCATGGAGACCAATGGATCGGTGCCCTTTATTCATTTCTATAATTGCTCTTGCTACTTCTTCAGTCACCTCTCCTTTGCTTGGTCCACGGGAATTCATTTCTTGCCTGGGCGGAAAAAAATTATTATATATTTATGATGATTTATGGTTAGTGTGTTTAGTATCACTGAGAATAACTTTGCTGTTCATGTGAACAATGTACCTGTAAGTTTGGCTGAGAAAGTAATTGACTAAACTTGTTGTGTGATTTATGCATTGCATGATAGAATTCATGTAGCAAGTGTTTCCCAAATTCTTCAGTCCAGTTTCTGTTTTTGCGGTCTGGAAGGTTTGCGATAAATTAATATTTACTAAGATAAATTAGGATTAATTGTTTATGCTTGCGGGCTTTTGTTATACCGCCGTAATATCATGTTAATCTTTCAGTTAATATGCCCTTACACTGCTGACAACATCAAAATCTCGCCGTCTAAAGTAGTCCCCTGATACAGCTCTATTCGATGGTTTCAGACTTCTATTGAAATCAGGTTTCAAGGCCGACAGACTATCAGTATCGTATCCGGAATCCAAGAACTATTTTAATGAAATTAAAATGCGATTACAAAAATTGCAAAATCGCACAATTAAAGGCTAATTTAAAGAATGTCTGATTTACTAACTTTACCTGGGAAATGTTGGGATTAGAGTGGGATCGCTTCAGAACAGAACTTCTCGGCGAATCATAACTTTCATCTTTCAATTTAGTAATAGTTATTTGAGGACTTCCTCCATTCATAGTGCTAGGCGGGTTTTCTGCCCCTGGGCTAGTGTTAGTTCTGGTTCTGGCAGGTTTAGTTTTTGGATCTGGAATAGTTGGTCTAGGGAGTACAGTTGTTGAAGTGGTCGAGCTGATGTCGTTACGTATTGTTGTTATACTGGTGTTATCTTTCCGAGTAAATGCAGTTTCACTAGCATCGCTCCTTTCATTCACTTTATAGTCACTCATTCCATTGATACGAGGAATTCCTACTTCAGAGTTCAACGTTTGGGGCACAGAATCTTTTCCTGGAGCTAAATTACCAACATTACTGAAAGGCTTCGCAGCTTCATTTTTGGGAGTTGTGGAGGGCGAATATGTTGGAGAATTAATTTCAGACAAGGTATTATTATTGTTATTATTAATGGCGAAAATAGTCGCTGTCGACGGACTCGTCTCCTTTTGTATAGGAGGGATGTCCTCCTCTATGCTACTTTGATTCGGCGGAACAGAATGGCCGTTGACCAGGGGGGGTTTTGATGAAGGCTTTTTAGACCGGTCGAAAGTTACGGCATTTGAAGGATGACTGTCGCCATTGACAATAATATTTGTCACATTGTTGGAATGCTGAGCTATGGCGGAATGCTGATCTGTAGGCTTGGCAATTTTCGTTTTGGAATCATCTTCATCAAAACTAGGATACGAAATCGAATTGATAGCCAAACTTGCTGTGGCAGAAACAAGGCGCTCTACATTTGGGGCTGCATCCTTAACGTTTTGCGGTTTATTCACAAGAGTAGGGTAGCTGTAATAAATGTTTCTTAGTCCTCCTTGGATGACATAAGGCTTAGACTTGTACTGAGTGCCGAAGTCCCACTACGTATAATAGGGAAGACATTTAAAACTAATTTAAGGATTTAATCACCCGTAAAAATGGCTGAATTTTGTACCATTGCACTGCATTGATGTTAAAAAAATACGAAATAACTTCCAAAATTTTGTGATTACCTTTGTAATAGCATCATAAACAACCTGAAGGGCCTGTCCTTGATGTTCAAACGATGAATTCCAGTCGTACAAAATAATTTTATCAAATCGATCCCGCTTGCTCCAATCAAGGTATGACGCCGGATACTGGGCTCTTAAGAGCTCTCCAATCTTATTAGCTGAATGCCTGCCGAATCATTAAAAGAATATACTAACGTTCATTGATAACAGTTAAACCAATGTCAACTAGAAATAAACTCGACAATAGAAGCTGGTAAATATGAATAAATAGCAAATATACATCATACACAATGATTTAAAAAAATTAAGTTACCCTGATACTAGAATTTCACTCGGCACTGAAATGCAATTAGGGTGATCAATGTGAGCATTGATGAAATCTGATGCAGCTCGACAATCGATGATCAACAGCGGAGTTGCCTTCTGTTCAATAAGATTTTTCAACATTTTCACCTCCATATTTCCAGCGTCAGTTTCACTCCCCACACTCGGATTCTTATCACTGATGTTTTTCTGAGTAACACCATTCATACCCGGTTTGACCTTCGTCTCATTTTTCTTATCAGCGTTTTCCTTCAACTTTGATCCACTTTCATTTTTCTCCTCATGATTTTTTTCGGATTCCTTCTTCTCAGCTTTGAGAGCCAAGTCATTCAATTCATACCTCTTCTTCAAGCTATTACTGAGTTCTTTACATTTTGCAAAAAGTGTTTCAATATTATGAAGTTTCATGTAGTATTCACGCTCCGCACTAGGCAACTTCTGATTTCTCAGGGCATGGCTCATTATGTCGACACATTTCATATACAATACGTAAGCTTGCTCCTCATCCTTGTCTCTCTCTTCTTTCAGCTTTGCCTCCTCATGAAGTTTCACTGCCGAATTCAATAGCAATTTTGGGGTCTGAGAATATACTTTTGTGGCAATCGTAGTTTGTTTGTTTAATTCTTCCAAATTCTTAGCCAGGTATAGTTCTTTCGCCTTCATTTTGTCAACTACACCAGTACTTGACCTACCAACTCAACAAATTGACTTGTACACCCCTACGCAACCTACCACCAAAAATACCAACATTAATGAACTCGAACAAATATATTCATTACAAAAATCTTACGATCACATCCCCATTTCCTTCTCTTTTCCATTTCTCATTGATACTCAAGGAAAACATCCCCTCACCTGCGAAATCCAGCAGCTCGTTAGCTTCTTCGGGTGAATTTTAGCTACAACCATGTACAAGTACATTCAAAGTCAAAAGTTCCCAGCAACCACTAAGCGTCGGATTTCTGGAACAAGATCACAAAATTTATTCACTTTATTTCAACCACTACCACTACAAACTGCACGCATAACAAAAATTTTATAACCGTGAACTTGTAAATAAACCCCCGCCACCAAAAATCCCGATCACTATCTAACAGCCACTGCAGCACTGGGTCAGTTTTAAAATGACGAAGTTCCAACGTAACTATAACGTAAGTACTTAATTAAGTAGCACTTGTCCCTGCATTTATTTCAATTGTAAATACACCCTAAAGCCTCTTGTATTTCGTAACAAATTGGCACAGCTTTAAATGCTAACAACGCTAATCATTGCAACCCTCTACTTACGCACATTGTAATAAAAACGTAACATTTAAACTGTGGCAGGATGGACCCTCCTAGATTATTTTCCTCCTAATTAAGTCAAGTATATACAACTATGTAACCATAACCACTGCTACGAAACACTCGTAGTATTTAGTAAGTCAAGGAAATTGAGGATTTTTACCAGACATGATTTAACCGTCAGCCGACCATGAATATCCATAAGTGTATCTTCCAAGGTACACAAATTTGGCAATCAATACCGATGAACAATAACTCGAGAAGTATACAGTATCAATTTATTACGTGAGGTTCACTTAGAATAGACCATTTAAATTATCAGTTTACTCTCGATTAAAAAAGATTATACACCACTTTTAATATATGCTAGCCTAGCCTCTATCCTATGTATGTAGATATACTAGTGCCGTCCGTCCTCCCATTCTAATTTTCGCTTTCCCACAGTCAATTCAGATTCAGTGAATCATTCCTCCTTTACTTCTCGTGTATAGTACGTATAACTTTTTTACCCATGGCTATGTGAGAAATGCACCTCAGAGTGGCTCGATCATCAGAGTGTGCTTTATAACTCTGGGACTTATATGTATGTATATAGGTAAATTGTGAATGGTACGCAAGTATGTGTTATTTTTGTGAAGGTACATGCATAGGCTTATTCACTATGTATATAGTGTATGCTGCTTCTTTATTCCTTCTCAAGCAATTCACAAGATGAGAAGGGGTATAAAAAGGCAAAGGTAGGACTATTTCAAGTGAAGTTATAGCTGAGCGGCAAATCCTGAGCCCTTTAAACTTTCATTTGTATTTTTATACCAACTTTTGCCAGCATTTACCCGTGTTAATACATTTTAAGATGCGAAATATTCCGTATGCCTGTTTTGTGGGGATTGCTTAAGTTGCGTCGCGACAGTCCAAAAATCGTCTTATCACCTGGAATTCGGGTGATATGGTTGTTATTTGTGATTTCATTCTCATTTTCTCTACAACCCAGTATACTGCAGAAAATATGACGGGATGAACAATTTTAAAAACTTGTTTAATTTTTAGTTATATTCGTTTTCACAGCATTTTAAGAATGCATGCAATGGCATGTAAGGCTTTTCAGATGTGTGAAGTTCAGCAGCGGCGTGACAAAAGTGTCTCTTAACAACATCGTGAGAAATGCACCTCACAGTGTGTGCTTTAACTCTGGGAAGTACATATCGTCGCTGGAGAAGCAAAGTGGTCTAATGCACGAATTGCTTAAAAGCAAACTGAAATAACAACCA
>JAQFXU010002353.1:0-21337 GCA_034693705.1 Spatulosminthurus flaviceps
GTGCGTACCTATTGCTCGTCTTGCTCGAGCACATGGATTTCTTGAGAAACTATTGACGTCACACGATTGTTCTTGTTTATTGGTTAATTGACAGTTTTTTATGAAGTACCATGTTTGCAATTGTATATCGTACAAATGCAAATGCCAAGTGGTCTAGCACCTATAGTTTAATGGTAATGGTCGTGTTAATAATGTAATAAGATGCATATATATTCTGAATGGTTCCTATGTATTTTGAATTGAAACGGAAAGGGAAGAAGAAATTGTACACATATTGCGTTATAAAGCACATATGCAGTGAAAATTGTATAAGTTCTTGGATAGCATATCATCTTTTATGTGAATAGTAGTTAAACATGTTAGACGTTACTGCGAATTTCCATTGCATTGTAATTCCCAAGAATCAGATAGACTTACAATTAGTAACAAGTCTTACAAGTACAAGTATATAAGATCCGAAGCACACTTTGTCTTTATTTAGCTTAGCATCACAGTTTTGAGATAGCATCAGCCCCTTAGTAAAATACCGTTGTCCATACATAAGCACTGCCGTAGTGCATATGTAAAAATGTAAAGGTAATAGGTCTAACCTACTATTAGACGTCAAAACTCCAGGTAATACAAGATTCTCAGACAAAACCGGATTTCGGGAATTTGGAACCATGATTTTCTACATGAGGAATAAACCAAGTGGTAATGTGGACACCCATCAATGGGAAATATTTCCTTATAATAATAAGTGTAGCTTATGCGTACTTATTATACATTAAATCCCTTTTGTTTACTCAGAAATAAATTAATGACCACAGATGAAATATATAGTAATATATTTCATTCGTTATTTTTTAACTCCTTTTATTTCACTGATGATAAAAACCACTCCTGTGTAAGTGTATTTATATCATGAAACCCTCGCCTCGAGGTTGATCTGCAAAAAAATTATTTTCGAGTAAAGTACCTAAACGATTGGACAGTAACCTTTCGTAAGTTCATTTTCCATATATTTAATGCTCTCAGACGTTTTCGTCCATTATTATAAGTACCTTTTGTCTCCATTCTAATACTAAATATTGAGAAGCCTAACAATAAACTGCATTTTTTCAATAATAAAGTAATGATGATTACAGATAATTGAATAATGAAAATAAATTGTTTTTTATAAGCAATAACGTCGTGTGACAAAATTTTACCTCATTCTGTATTTCGTGAAATTCTCTCTGCCTATATTTGTACCCGTTAATAATAAAGTAAAATTCACTCCTTCGTAGATTTCTCCATCCCAGCTTATCAGGAGAACTAACGAAAGCTTGCCTGCTTTCATATTTTCCAATTTCTTCCTAGTAAAAGCTTATAATCAGTTGACACAAGCAGCAACAACCATTATACTATTTCAATAATGGCTTGGTCCTTCAACGACGGGTACATTTCACAACAAGTAAAACGCTTTCCTATACTCTTAGCTATCTTATTCCTCCTTGGTCTCCGTCCATCTTGTACATAAACATAATGTTGAAGACAAGGACTCATATTCATCAGTCAGTTTGTGTATCCCTGAGGAAGCACTACTACACGTCCAAAATCCAGAATGCCTAGTCTTAATCGTTTAAAGTTTAAAAATACATTGACCAACCCCAATTCTTCTACCATACCCAAACTTCGAATTCTATTAAAAATTTATTGTACCCTTGGATTTTTGCCCTTTAAATGGAACAAACGCACAGAGTGCATATCCGCATGCTCCAAAATTCAGACCATTTTCTGGGTTTTTATTGGAATCGTAGTTCATCTCATTCATGGGTTGTATATGTTGTTCCAACTAATCAAATATTCCAACTGGTTAAACCATAGCAAATCTTGGGGAGACGTTAGGGCTTTAGGTCAACTAACAGCTTTCATAGTGTCAAATATTACCATCTGGTCCATGATGACTCTTAATCTGGCATTTATAAAGAAACGGCATGACGTATCCAAATATTTCAACGAGGTCATCCTACTTCGTGTGAAATTGAAAGGTAATGTATTTGAAGTTCATCTACCTTATGCGATAAAGTTTGCACATGAGATATTAGAAGATTATCCAATATTTCAGATTTAGAAAGGAGTGATGGGAAAAAGCTGAAAAGAGATTTTACCATGTTGATACCAATTACGATCGCGTCGGTCCTCCGCACTATGGCTATAACTGCTATCAGTCTTTCACATGCTACATCTAAGCTGAATTTGTACTCAGCATTTCCACAGGAATGGAAAAGTGGTTCCGCACATAAAATGTATGCAACAATACTTTTTCTTAGCAATGCATCAGGTTGGTCAGCAATAATGTTCGACATGGCTTGCACATTCCTTTTCGTTGACAGTACGAGTTTCAGCTTGAACACCTGGTAAGTGCTTGAGAAAGAAATATTTTGTAGTTCTTCCAGATAGTAGTTAGCTGATTCATGGCATATGCGAATGCCGTGTACTATTTTTTAATTTTCACACCACAATTATTTATTGTCGCTAGTAAATAGTATATCCAATTTATTTTGACTTCAGCATCCATAATATGCTGTTCTGCATCCATATATTGTTTCTGGGCATATAGAGTATTACATATATGGAAATTAAATACTATATCAAAAAATATAAGATGGAGAGAGAACTCCTAAAGGAAAGCAGCGGCATTAAAGTTTCTGCACTAAAAATTCAATGTTGGATTGTTCCGCAGATTTTGGTTTTGTTTTTGCCCGTTCAATTTTGTTTATATGATGTAGTATTCTATTATACTTATTTTTAAGCAGGTTAATGCGTTCAGGAAGAATTACTAATTTTATTACGAAATGAATTTTGGTGTTTTTACACCATGAAATAATATATAAACATATAATGTAATAATTTTACAGGATTTCTAATTACAAGGGGAAAGGTTATATGAGCGATCTAAGTTATTACCGACGTCACCTTGTGTTATTGAAGCTGTTTACAAACGGGCTGTCTCAGTTTATCCTCCCAACATTTTTCACCCTAACAATTTCCATGGTAACTATATCATCTTACGGCGCAATACGATTCTTTGGAGAAGTTGATTGGAGGATTTATGTTCGTTTTGTGACACCAGCTGTGGGGATCAATTTATTTTTTCTCAATTTATTAGTGCCCAGTGCCAGGCTCAAATCCCTTTCACAACAAATGAAGAAAGCCATTTACATGAATTCCCAGTCTTTAAATTCAGCTGAGAAACGTATTATTGTGAAAAAACTAAAAGCAATGCCAAATTTAGTGGTACAAGTTGGGAGTTATTTCGTCATCAAGAGAACAACCTACATTACTTTTGTAGGAATGCTTCTAGTGAATACTGTTACTTTGCTTATCAGCTGGTAAAAACAATTACACATACAAAAAACTAGATATTTACAAGTCATTTTGTTTTGTCCAGCTACTTAGTAGATAATCATGTTTGTTGCTTTGGTTTTTTGGCCTTCAATAATAAATTGACGTCATGCGTTTACGACACAGACACACTAACGTAAGCAATCCTCCTGTGGAACAAAACTATGCCCATCCATGCTCTTAAGGGTATCTTTATCATACAATAATAAATGATTACGGTCACATGGTCACATCACTAATACATAGCTAAAAGCACACGAAAGACGAAAGTTAATGATCCAACTTTTGTTTATTTCAGTCGATAGTCTAAAAACTCGATATTAACTTCAAATATGTAATAATTTCTATGCAATTTATTTTCAACTCGTAAACATAGAGTACCATGACAGAATACAATAATTCCAATGCATGCATTTTGTATTATCCTAATTTAACATAACATCATCTTTACCTGCGAAACTGGCCATAAAAATAAAGATTTTAAGTTCAAGTTTCAATCGACGCCCTTTAAAATCTACAGCTCCCTGCTTAAGGAGCAAAGTTAAAGACTTTATTTCTTACTCGCCTTCTCCAAGTTCTGCTTTAGATACTTACACAAGATACATACCAAAAAAGTTTAAAATCACGCGAAAAGATAATTTGACCGCCATTACTGCAACCTGTTCAAATATTTGTATTAAGATATTTTACAACTTATATAAGGACTAATAAACTCAATACGACAAGTTACTGAAGAATTTTTGTTTACCTTTTTTTGAAGCGTGTAAGCAGAAAAAGTCGAATGAATTTCGGTGTACATTATTTCTTTTGAAGTTAAGCATTGCGTGAAGCATGAATCCCTACTAATAATAAGGTTCAAGCTGTTTAGAAAAGTCTTCCACATTATAATTAGCATGCAACCTTGCCACTAAAATTCGCAAGTATATTTCCTACAGATACGTTTTGCGCTTGATATAAGAATTCACGGACTTCAGGCGTTGTTTAGCATGAGTAATTATTAGACGGTCAAGCTGTTAATGTTAAAAACTCATTCTAAAATATTAAGCCAATGGTGATTTATTTCTAAAATCCATAAGGATACAAAATAATTGCTATGCCAAACAAGGATATTCTACTTCACCGCTCTAAAAATGGCAAAAAATACCTCCCCGACGGGGAATCGAACCCCGGTCTCCCGCGTGACAGGCGGGGATACTTACCACTATACTATCGAGGAATTGGATGAAAGCATCGTGCTTTTCCTTGTATTTGATGGAATGCAAGTTCACGAGCGATCTCACACTTTAACTCCAAGTGATTCTACTCTACACGTGGGAAGGTTCTCGTCACCCCTGTTATTGAAGCCTCTTTCTCTCTCACTCAGCGGCTTTACGTTCTCTATGTACAAAGTGCAGACGCTACCCACAAGACAAATAAAATATTCAGCGAAGCAAAAAGCTTTTGGGGAATTACACTGACCTGCTGGCACAATAAAGTCTTCCATGCTTGTACAGAAAGTACAAAATGAGTTCCAGTAATTCCAATGCAGCAAATATCCAGCTGTAGTATTTGTGCTTACTATTTATGGTATTAGGGTAATACCGGATTACTCTTATTACAGTGGATTATGTGATGAAGGTGACGCAAATCTGCATTCGTTTGCGTGTGTACTAGTCCGAGGCTCCTATATAAAATATCAGTTATACGTAATCGTTTCCGCAGGAATTGTACACACTGCAGTAGTAATTATTTCACCGAGCAAACGACATTTTATTATTGGCTTGACGTTCATGATTTATTATCAAGTGGGAATAAGTACATAATAATTATTATAACTTGTTACAAATTACAAGGAACTATTCAAGATAAGTATCAGGACGTATGAAAAAATCTACTGATTTTTTGAGCAAATTAATTGTCAAAAATTATAGAGAAATTTTCTTATTTACATTGCAAAAATCCACACATTCATGTGTACACGTACACATAAATGCAAGTACATAAATATAAGACATCATTAAACTGTTACAAAATTGATGTATGGCTTCTATTCATCTTCCGGATTGTAATCTTCGCATGTTGTTATAACAATACTACAAGGGTCCACTTTAGTTCCACCAAATTCAGGCCGTATTTGGTCCGGGTCAATTCGTGATAATATTGCTCCCTTCCAATGACTCTCATTCGTGTCAAAAACTTCCACACACGAGAGATTTAGTAGAGGCTTTATCATTTTGAAAAGTACGGAGAAAAATTTTGAAACTGCAAATTGTAGGTAATAAAACTATTAAACGGTTTATTACTCCCATTTATACACTGTAGACCATAAACAATTAAAAAAGTAAATAAAGTTATTGCTACAATTACCATTAATTAAGTAAACTTTCTCAGCCATCTGAGGGAAGTAGTTTCCATAATTTGTGGCAATTTCTAAGGCTGCTTCCACCGCTACAAAAAAAATTCCATTTTAGCAAAGCATTAGAACATTTTAAGGCAATTTTTGACGTAAGGTTTTGTCAAATTAGTTTGTACTTCGTAGGCTAGTTAGCTGACTTCTGGAGTATCCTTTCAGGTCAACGATAATGATAATCCCAGTGGATTGAAATATTTTCGCTGGAATTCTCTCATCCGACGACTCATTTACTTGGTTCTCCCTATTGGCATGTCTCTCGCGATTAAGTGCCATCATATGTTCTTCTATTTTTAAGTACATTTGCGTGATATAACGAACAAATTTATCCTTTTCCCCGGACTCAACAATACGACGCAGGTCCCAGGATCCAGCCGGTAGAGAGTACACTATAAAAAATTCATCTCACATTAGATTTTAATCATAATTCCTTCCTTACACTGCCCTCCTCTTTATTTATTCTCCCAACAACGTCACGATCCTTTACGGTCATTTCGGCTCACCCGGTATCCCTTCCTTGTCCACTCCATCCGAATAGAAAGGATAGTTCCAAGCATAGTCTTCGGGTAGTTCTTGCGATAGTAATGTGTACGCGTAGGTTTCCAATCTCCATTTTATTGCCTGTATACATGCATACATATAAATGCCTTTAAATGATATATACATACCTATGTACAAATAGAAAGTCATTTAATCAATACTTGGGGAATTTCTTTATCATTCATTCATTCATTCATGAAAAATAATTTCCGAACAGGCTCACCCGTCGGATCAATGCCTCCGTCTTCTCTGCATTCATGTTCTCAGCTGTGAAGCAAAATAATAACAACTCTTGCAATAACAATTTTCTATAAATGGCTTTGGCCATTCAATGATCAATGATGGTCTCGTCTGGTACAAGATACACATTTAATTATCAGCACTATAGGGAAATACACAATACCACATACGCATGTATACACAAGAACTTCCTGTCTCAAATAACATCACACTCAGAATTTCTACTATTACATTGTGAACATAGGTCTCATCTCTTGAAAATTTTATTAGTACCGCTATGATTTTTACGTCGCCGCAAAATAATTTTAAGGCATTCCACGTGGATTCCAGATGTATGTCATTAGGAATTCCTTTCTTCATTAAGTTCAACTCTAGCCCAAAATTCACTTTTAACATTTTTTCCACTGAAATATCATTGGCTCTTTATTGAACGACCATTATGAATCGTGAGCCTGTAAAATTTAACTTGGTTATACATATAGCTACTCCTTAAGTGAGAATAATGCCCTTTCAATACATATCAAATTCTATTTTTAGTCTAATGACCTTCTTATCTTATACACACGGTGCTGAAAACTTTCACATTAAACTGCACGAATAACTAAATTTTATAGATAATAATATATATCTTCAATGCTATAGTTACTCACTCTCACACACATGATGTGACTTACTCATGGACATTACATAGCAGTGGGATTGGCTATTCAATTCATATATTTTGTTTATATTACATGTGCTTAAAAATATGTAGATAAAAATACTATACAAGAAGGTAACTCACCCACTAGCCACCTCAAAAGGTATAAATCATCTCGAAAATTTTCATGCCCTTTGCTATCAATAATGTCAGGGATCCGATCTTTTAACTGTAATAACAAAATATATCAACTTCATTTTATAAAGTGCGACTGTCATGATGTGGAAGGAACTTTTCTTAGCTTTTCATAGTAGCCTGTAGCCTTTCTTCGAAAGATCTGCGTGTGCGTAGATTCATATTAAAATACATAATAAGATACTTGTAACGATTAAATGTAAGTATTATGTGCCTTATGTGGAAAACATAAGATAGTGAGTATATATACAGTGATAATATATAAAACTGTACCTGAATCAAAGCTATCTCCTCTCTAGAAGGCGGGCTGATACAAGGAATAATGGACATGTTAGGCTCAAAAATAATCCCAGGCTGTGACAAGGAATTTTGATTGGGTTTGCACCGCACAAACCAGCAGCACTAACACTTTCGCTCCAGAAAACTTTCACTTGCGGCTTGCTCTTTTCCTTTCAAATGTCCAACTAAGACTGGTTGAAAGTATGGGGCAGGTTGGGCTGTATATATGAACAGGGATGAATAATTATTATACATTCGTGACTAATGGGACATTTCTTGTCGTCTCAGACTTTCCCTGAACTATTATTTTGTCTATGTACCTACATAAAAGTTATGTTTTCTTGCGTCTATTATGAGATGGTACTCAAACTATAGTCTGTGCAAGGAAAATGAATATCCTTCACTCTTGAATATAAAACTGAAACCTCAGTACTTAAAGTCTGGATTGCTAATATTCTAGTGCTCCTGGCATATCTTCTCTTTTGACTTGCTTGTTACAAGTTATGTGTAGTGAGACTTACATGAGGATTGGTACTTGAGGAGAGCTGAAACTACACTAAAAAGAAATGTGTGCGGTACAACGTGAGCGTGGCTGTAAAAAAAGTTCGTAGTAAAAAGTGTTTGAATCGCTCTTTCTCTATTGTGCTAACGTGGATAGATATTTGTACTAGAACTTTTCTTTATCGATATACACAAATATACATTTGAATCTTACTGATATAACAAAACAAAATGTTTATATGAATGCAGCAACCACTAGTCCTAAAATTACACACGAAGCAAATGAGAGGACCTGAGTGTCTTAAGGATGAACGTGCATATATGTATGAGAACAAGCGGTGAAGGTACTTTCTCATGTAGCGTTCTAACATTCATGACCGGCTTCGAATTTGGATGTAGGGCATTTGAGAAAATCCGCACTGCAGTTTACTTTTGCTTCAACACTGTTTATGTATACGTAGACATAGTTGTAGGTATTCATAGAGCTAAAAGTACCAGAAGGGTATCAGAGTATTGGCCATGTCATGTAAATGCATGTGCTATAACCTGTACTAGAATTTATAGACTGTGTATCTACTTCTTCGGCATCATTATATATACATGCGTGTTTGGAATTGAACAATGAATAAAAAAACTTCTCACATTTCATCCTATTTCCTTAAGCCAAGGGCGCCTAATTTCGGGTGTATGCATGTATGTATATCTATATATGCAAATACGTGCATATTTTGGTAGAAGAAGTAAAATTGTTCTCCAGTGGTTTGAAAAATAGTAAATTGTCTATATGCTTTCACACATAAAACATTCCCCATCTGCTTTCTTCAATGGAAGCTGTATGTTGAGTGAAAGGGAGTTGGCAGGGAATGAGGGTCATGTGCCACTAGTACATACACAATGACAAAGGAATGACACTTGCAAAAATCTAGCTAAAAATCCCTCTACAATAGACAAGTTCTTTGTTCTGTTGTTAATAATAGAAGGGAATTAGTCTTGTTTGGCAGGGAGAGTGGGTTTGGACTTTTCACTGGTCTATTGGCAATGACTGGTGAAAGTGGCGGCCTTTCATTGGGGTAGTAACTAACCATCTTTGTTAATAATGTAATTGGACCGTTGCAACTTTAACTGCACGTGGGAGTGGGAGAAGTTGTGATGATTTTCCAACTAAGGGAAAATCTTCCTACTCCTGCCGCCTCTACTGTGTAATGACTACTCTTCAATAAATTTTGCCATGTGCCCTCGCATTTATAACCAGCAGTGAATGGATATCTGCCAAAGTGCTGTAGGAATAATAAGATGGGGAAATTGTTGCTCTAAAGGTTGCAAAAACCATATTGCGAACGCGTAGAGTTTATTTGTATACAACTGTTATTACGGATGCTAAAGGAGGCTGTGGTGCTGTTTCTTAGGTGAACGTGTACTCATTTTGCAGGACAAACATATGCGCTTATGCGTTTATTATAGTGCTGTCAAACTTGTGGAAAAGAAAATATTAATAGCGCTAATTGGATGAGAAACTTTGTATTATAGTAGTATTTATGCCATCTTTAAAATTTCCAGTTTAATTTTCAGTTTCAAGTTTAATAAAATATTATTATTAAACTTTTATAGGCAGCCGAATCGGATGAATATGATTCACCTTATATTAAATGAGTATTTACCTCAAAATGTACAAATACTCTTTAGTATATTTTTCTGTCGTATCAGTACTTTAGACATACAAAAGAATTTTAGCTGGAGTGTAATGTCAAAAATTCATTGATTTTGACTTTCGAAGTTCGTTGGAATTGGAATCTAAAGCTAAACTGGCGTTTTGGTGCAATTGAAATAAGGTGAGTAATGTTTCCCCTTTCCCCTAACCTTGACATTATTACTATGGATGCACTTATCATTGAAACTTTCAACTACAGGTTTTGTAATCATGAAGTTGTGTTGATAACATGTGAATTTTACATGGCTATTGTATGTTAGAATGCAAATCTTTGGTGCTGGTGAAGGGGTACAATTGATTTTTATAATCTACTTCATAGATAAAATGCATAAAAACCTAAACATAGTTTGTTTCTTCAAGAATGTTTTCAGGCAGACATCACGTCAGCAAAGGCCGTCCGTTTGATCCTAAAGAAAATGATTGACATTGCTCCTATAGAACATCTAAAATTAAACTGAGCAACCCAAGCCTTAGAATTGCTCCGCAGGTGCAGAGCAGTATCATAGTCAAGATCAAACATTTTTTGGGGCAGGCAAAAAAAAAGAGGAAGTTTCATTTGAATGCAATAATGCTTATAGTTGTTCTGCTCTGCTCCTGTTCAAAGTTTTCTGGATATCTACATATAAAAAAAGTCTTGTGATTTACCCAAGTCATGCAAAAAATTACAGATAAATTCAAACGGCAGTAATTTATTTGTAGCGTTTACTGGAAACTGTAGTAAGTTAGTATTAGAGACGCTACAATTTTGTCATTCAATTGAAGTTTGCAGTATTTATTTTTGTTGCATGGAAATTTTCTGTCAATAGATAATTTATTAGACACTAAAAATCATCTCTTTGATCTTGTAAATGTTTACATAAATTACAAAATGTTATACATGGGACTTCGAGTACATACATAACTGTGGGTCGCCAGTAAAAAACTCCGAAATTACATGAGTCCGTGGTTATTTTTGATATTGACCCAATGCTATTTCCGCATACAATGACGTAACGTCCAAAATCGATGACTTGGTGATTAATATTTTTTCCTCGTAAACTCAAAATGTGGATGCCGAGCGGAAACGAAGAAAATGTATAATTTATAATCCCTGTTGATATACTTTACTGGTGAGACTGATGAGGTACAGATATGCGTAACATTACGCGAGGGCAAACTGGAGGTTTATCATAGACTTACGTGTTGGTGCTGGAGTAAATAATACTTACTGTAAATATGATGAGTTGAGGTTTGGATTCACTTTATAATCTCTCAAGTGTTTGCACCTAACCTTGCTTAACTATAGCGATCAATCATTTTGAAGAACTGCTCCAATCGATTTATCTAATAAAGTGAGAGACAACGGTACTGAGAAGCTTATTGTTATTAGTCAGGATCAGGGCAAAACGCATGAAATCATTTTACATACATTTGAATAAGATAAATCATGCAATGCTTTCGTGTATTCAAAAACACTTGAAAATTAATTAACTTTGTTCAAGATGCAAGTTTTATTTCTAGTGAAGAATAAATATATTCACGTATAAAAGTGATCGTTTGCTACTTATTTTTAGGTTAACTCTTCCTTGCCTGTGGTGTTAGTGCGTGATGTTGTAGTGTAGTTTCCACATTATTTAATACAATGGTGTGAATTCAAGGACGAGAGAATCCTTGGATCCAAGTTCAACCGATGGGGTGTAGACTGCACCCCTGCAAATCCAAAACGTTGAATAATTAATATTTTTGTCAATCTTTACTACGTTAGTTTTAAAAACGTACAATTGTAGCAAAAATATATATGTATAATCATGAGACATACCCAACAATGACACCACGGCCTTGAAATCCAACACTACGAATGCGAACAGTTGCAAAAAGTGGGACTCCAGAGAGACTGCTTGTGTCCACTGTTATTACATCATTCGACAAATTAAAAAGAACCACGAATCCAGTGGCATTGGACTCCTTGGATGGAATTCTATTAAGACCAAACAATAAGAAAAAGGAACAATGATTTCTTTCTAATACATTCAAATGAGTTTTCTTTTGTATCTAAACCCACGACTCACCTGGAAAAGGCAAGAATTCTATCATTACTCAGGGCCCGACCTTCGTAGCTTCCATATCTCCACGCTTCAGTTTGACGGAGCTTCAATAATTCCTTGTAAACTTTATAGTGGCTCTCTTCTGCCGCTTTTTGAGCAGCAAGATTGAGAGTAATGTAGTTAGGATTAAGAGGAAGCCAAGTTTTATTGCTGGACGAGAAACCAGCTCCAGTTCCATTATCCCAATGGAAAGGTGTACGAGCAGGGTCACGAGAAAATTCGTGGTAACGTTCAGGATCGGTGTTACATGCCTGAGGGTCTACTGTTTCTTCCCAAGTTAGGAAAGTGTCAGTCTGGCCGATTTCCTCTCCTTGATAAGTAATAGCTGTTCCTTGAAGCAGCAAATTGATCATATTGGCACCGTCAATGCCTCCTTCACCCCATCTGGTTGGAGCTCTCTTTTGGTCATGGTTTCCAAGCTGCAATAATTAAATGAAAATTAATACTTACCCAGTACGATTCGTTCTTTGTATGTGTGATCAAATCAGTTGTTATTCCAAACAACAACTGCTACCCTTAGAAGGGTCACTTACAAGAAACGTTGGCCAAGCATGGTCAGGCATTTGTTCGAACCAAACATTAATAAGATCTAACACCGCAGTGGCAGTACTTTCAGCGTTGACTTGCAATAGGTGGAAGTTGAAAGGAAAATGTGATACTGGTTTGTCAGGAGTACCATAGTAATCGTCAATGAACTCATCTGCTACATTAGCTTCTACCATCATACATCTGAAAAAATAACATGAGTTCATAATATTTTGGGAAAATTAACCATAAATTTAATATTCCAATAAATATCTGCAAGAAAATGAGAAACAGACAAACCTCACTCTGCCATCTGCTTTGTCATAAACATCCAAAAGCTGGCGCATATCAGCCAAGAACATGGGTACGCCTGGAAGATTATAGGTGTACATATGATTCCAATAACGATATTCGTCAGGAATAGAGCCAGGAGGAGCATTAGGATCTGCAGGCTCATCCAGCATTCTTTGGTCTTCATAGATCCATGGTACTGCGTCCACTCTAAAGCCGTCAACTCCCATATCCAACCAGAACTTGACGAAAGATAAAACATCGTTTCTCACGTCGTTATTTTCGTAGTCGAAATCAGGCTGTTCCTTTACGAACTGGTGAAGATAAAATTGTTGTCTTTCCTCATTCCATTGCCAGGCCGAGCCACTAAAGACGCTCACCTGAAAAATAAAAAAAACATCATTTTTTAATACGACCTGACCAATGACTACGACCTTGTCATATAATGCATCAGCAAGTTTACCTTTTTTACAACTTTCTATATCAAAAATATATGTACTACCCAATTGTTTGGAGGGATAGGCTTTCCATCAGCGTCAATTCCACTAGCATTTCTCCAGACATAATAGTCAGTGTAAGGATCAACGCGCTGGACAGATTTCTTGAAGTACTCATGCTCGTCACTCGAATGGTTTGGAACCATGTCCATGATCAGTTTAATGCCTAAAATTGATTAGATAGTGTTCACATGTTTTGTACATTTTCGTTTTCGCACATATTTGTATCATTAGCACAAAAATTACTCGTCGTACAAACAAACGTCTAATAATTTACCTCGCTTTCTGAATTCCTCAGCCATTCGCTTAAAATCATCCAAGTTTCCAAAGAGGGGGTCAATGTTGGTAAAATTGGAAATATCATAGCCAAAATCCTTCATTGGAGATTCCATAATCGGAGAGATCCATATGGCGTCAATGCCGAGCTCCACAAAGTAATCAAGTCTTGAAGTGATGCCTGTTGCAAACAATCAAATCCTTTCACTTTCAAAATTTGGTTTTCCTTTTTTTTAAAGAAAATACGAAGAGAATTACAAGCCTTTCACAACTAACCGTTAAGATCCCCTATACCATCTCCATCAGAATCCTGGAACGATCTTGGGTAAATCTGGTATACTACGGATTGTTTCCACCAGGCTAACGGAGTGTCAGCATTCACTCTTGAACTCCTCTTCTGAGGTACCGAAAGAGAAGACTGCACAAGGGCGAGGCTCACAAGGACGCCCAAAAATATAGTCTTCATTTTTGAGGTGACCAATTCTAATAACAAATAAATATAAAAGTTCAATCCTTGGGTTCAAAAACTGGACTACAGAGACTTGTCGGGTCATTACTACTTTTATACTTGTCGCATGGCCTTCAGTTGAGTGGTTGATATTATATATATTAAGGATGAAACCGGTCAGATGGATTTAAAGCGATAATACTTTACTTGTGAAACCAAAACAATTTATAGGCAACAAGCACTTGTATTTAGACATTCACACCTGAGCTGATGTTTTATATCATTCAATTTTCCTAAGTAAATATCTTCCACATAAAATCATACAAACACTTCTGCCATCGTAATCAATACTGATATGCAAATGTTGAAATTGACCATTAGCTGATTCCTCATTCTAATTTCACTCACTCAGATCAAGTACGTGATCATTTCCCGACCTCTAGCTGAGCATAAATATTGACTTCTGATGTCATCCAATTGAAATCATCGAACAGAATCAATTCAGAATACACCACCACCACCGGCGAGTTCCATGTTTGCTAACCTGTCTTCCTATCTATACGTACACATGAAGCATACCCTGCGAACATTTTGACAAGTGATAAGCCTTTAAAGTTGGTAAAATATTGCTGATTACGGGAAACTCCAACTTTATGACTGACACTACTGTGTCAATCAAAATATTCTCGAAAGCTCTTCACTCATTGAAAATGTACACGCAAGGCATGCATTATCACAATTAATTCATGAAAGTACATCATCTGTACATGCAATTCGCTTACTTGATTTATAAAAAATTCCACTCAACTTGTAATTGTTTTCATGTGTCCATGAATGGAAAATTCCTCATTTAGGTTCTTAGAATTTCAATTGCATGAAATAGCGATCTGATGACCAACGAGTCTTTCTAACAAAGAATTACCTATAATAGGGACAAAATATCATCCACTTCCATGGAGTACAGTACTGCCGAGGGTCTACTTCAGCGTAACATCTGTAATAGTGAAATCTATACATATAATAATCTATATAAATATATGCTGATGAAATGCACCTGAGAATACAATTAAATGGGTCGCTAATGCACTAAACAAAATTATTAACTATGAGGAACCATTGAATGAAGCTTAAGACACACGCCCGGGGAAGTAATGATTTTAGAAATAATTATGACAAAGTGTAATCCTAATTTCAATGAGAGAATTAAGGTGACACGATCTTACAATCAAATTACTTTGAAAACGTTTAATAAAAAATTCAATTGTACATTATTACATCGACATATTGCGCATGCAGCCTTCGGCAAGAAGGTTCCAGATATGTTGTGAGCGCACCTAACTTATTCACACTTAACACCAGCCAAAAAGAAACTGTTACTTTATCGTTCCGAAATGCTTGCCAGGTTCCAGAGATTTGCCCAGAAATTTGGATTCTCTTGACCTGGAATAACTGCAGCCTGGAACTCACGGAAACCATTCTGACGTTCACCATCTACAAGGGATGGATCGCATCGTGTAATGTCAACAGAGGTACTCCACCCGGGCTTGTTCCCGGTAATGCTCTCTTTGGAAAACACATCAGAACCATCTTCGGCCTCGGCATCCGAAATTAAATACTCAGCCTCGACGCAATTAGATGATGGAGCCTGGAAGTATACTGGACTTGTGGGCGAATACAATTGACAAGGAACCCTGTAACTACTAGTCGAGACGCTGTCGGAGTATTTCATTTTAATTTCTGAGAGATAGCCAGATACATCTGACTCTGGCCAAGATGAAGAAAGAAGGCTAGGAGGAGAAACTGAAAGCCCAGAATCCGCTTCGCTTGTTACGGCTCTACGCTGCAACTGTGTCCTTACCGGCAGAGCGAATTTCCGAACTTCCGGGTCTTGCATCGACTGTCCACGAGAGAAATATAAATACTCTGTATTCGTGATGCAATCACGGGTACAATCCTTTCCTCTAGGCAAATCTGATGGATCAACAATTGGTGACGAAGACGGCTGCTTGATTGTAAGATCTAACAGTAGAAGCTCGCGTTCAATTTCTTCGTACGACATCAAGCGGCTGCTGTACTTACTCCAACAATTGCGAATTACGGCCACATTTACCGCTGCTTGCCAGGCTTGGAAATTCTTGTGCACATTGCACAGTTCCTTGAACACTTCTTCGAGTGGTTCCACGGTTTGGCCTAATATGTCAAAATCACACACGTTTTCATTTGTAAGTGCGACTTTTATATTCCAATAATAAACCTTATTTTCACACTCAATGGCACGTTTCATCACATGAAACCTTACCGTTTGAATAAACTCCTGCCCAAGTTTTCATCATACCCAGTCGTTTCTTAACAGCTCCATGTAGAGCCTGCCTGGAGCTACTATACTTGGCTAGCACAACATGAAGTGTTCCTCCCAGCAACTGCTTGGCGAAGTGCTTCAAATCTCTTTCGTTGTCAGTCAGTTTCCACCACACGTAATTCCTTCTCGTCGACTCACTCTGTAGGGATGCGCTTAACAGCTTGAGGACCAACTGATTTTCAGATAATTCCACTTGTTCCATGAACGACATCAAGTCCGAGAGCAACGACGTTACCGATGCCACCTAGAATACAAACATTTTACGACCATTAATATTCATATAAACTCACTCTAAAAATCAGATCGGACCTCCGTATTTACAGATGATCATCACTATTTTGTACACATGATCCTTACTCGTCGAATTCTCACTCACATCAAAGACTGCATCGGATCTATACTGGGGCATCTTTTTGAAAGGAAATGACTCAAGCTGATGCCACATCTCCATTTCAGCCACGATTTTGTTCATTATGTTTTCTGTCTCCGACGTTTTCACTACCTTAGGGTCCCTACACGCAATAACATAATATACAAACAAATCACACCTTAGTCCAACTTACTACCCAAAATCAAGGCTCAAGCACAATTCTTCTTAGATATTCATCCATATTAACAGAAAACATTGGCCCACAGATCAGAAATAGAACTGAAAAATTCACAACTGACTCACCAAGTTAACACGCCAGAAAAAACATCCCCCCAGTGATCCACTCCAGTTGGAACTGCCGCACTGCTAGCCATTTTCGCAATATCTAAAACAATTACAATTTTCTGGTCAAACCAAATGATATCACACGAATATTAAATCATTATTTCACTTCTAAATCTGCTTAGAAAGCAATTCTCGTCCGTAATTAAAATTACCCGGTATTAATGACGTGAGCTTCGAACACCACAATTTAAGAGAGCTTGTTAGGAGCTGATTGTTGGGACTTCCTCTCATCATAGCCATGAAACTTCGACTGACTTCATTATTACTGGTTGTTGCTAATTTATTATAGGAAGTTCGAAGTTCGCATCGCAATTGTCAAGTCGTCAGCATTTCCTTAGAAGATCCGCCGTCAAAAACAGTCTTTCACTTTCATATTTTCTTGTTATGTACATACTCCAATTTGTTTTTTATCGGCATCCAAGCCGATGGTAAAGACTATACAATACATTGGAGGAGCACACTTGTGGCTGCAACGCATTGTTGTACACAATAAGAAAGACCACCCACATAGCTACTTGGGTGAGCGGACCCCACTTGCCGCAGACCACCACAAGAACGCTCTATGCGTATTCATGTAAGTAATAAGTACATATGATCGACAAGTTACGCCGTTTACGTGTATGGTTATTAGAATCATTTTATACGAAAAGCTCACACTGTAATACTTGAATATGTCACATTTTAATTTTAAGCACCGAAGGCACCGAAACAGAACGTGTACTGTACAGGTAGGTATATATAACAAATGCTACGCTATAATGTATAAACCCTTTCACTTATTATACGAATTTCGCGTTGTCGCAATTAAAAAAAGCGAATTCTGTAAAAAAAACTTTTAAAAATGTGCCACATTTGACGCCTGTGCCTTTACATACACATACATACATTTAGCTATATCTACACGTACATACAAATACCAGTTGCACTAATTTTTAACTGGTTAAAGTACAATAATAACTACGCTTTTTCGGTACACATAAAGTAGTTTACATACAGTACCGTATAGCAATAATTAATGTTTTCCGACTTCGCGTTTCACGTTGTCCATTCATTACAATTAATTGTAGACTGACAACCAATTACTTAATCAGGGTTAAGTCAACGGAAAGTGAACTGAGTCAATGGTAGAAGAAGGAATGGCATGCTGGTGCAACTTATTGTTATAGTGTAATATGATAGCAGGCCCTATGGTTGGGTTCATTGCAATCAGCAATAATTATCCAATTAAGGCCTGAATGCCTGGCGAGTACCATCCTAATAGAGTGACATGAGGTCAGATAAACAACAGCGTCCATGTCTATGTCTGCAGGTCTTCTAAATAATATATGCATGACTATTAGATACTGGGTTTCACCAATAATGAAAGTGTGGAGTGAAGGAATTTATGGAGAAAAAAGCTTCACGACAAATAATTATAGTCGGAACGTCGGAAGACTATACGGAAAATGCGATGCAGTTGCAGACCCCTGTTTCATACATGGTCTAGCGTCTAGCATATATTATATGTATTTGTAATCGTTACTACATCGTGGATTTAATAAGCTAACAATAAGCGATGAACATTCTTCCGTATAGCATTAACGCAAACCAATTTCACAGTCCCTCTTAACTTTACACATTCACATTAACATTTAGACCTTAACTGCGTAGTCATAACAGGATCAGGTCATTGGAAACATGGCTCCGCAATCCGCAACCATTTTCAACATGGTTATGGGTATGGGAATAAACGCAACCGAAGTGTGAAGATGAGTAAGGATTAGCTTGGTAATAGTAATGTGTGACAGCAGAGTTCAATCTTTGTGGTAGGGTATAAGGGTTCTTTGATTCTTTGAGCCACTCAATCAGCATGAGAGCATGCAGCCGAGCACAGAGCCCGGAAAAAATCAGATTTGCTGTCAATGCTGTTGCTGTCTCAGTCCCAGTTTATACCTAGTATTTATATTATTATACACGTACTATTTATAGTAGGTAAACTTCGTAGCACAACAGTACAAAAACAGCATTTTTAATTGAGCGGTTTGCTTTCACATTAAGCAGCATCAACAAAGGAAACTATTTTATTTATCGTGTCGTGTTAATAACGATGCTTTTATATCTGTAATTCTCATCGGAAAACATTTATGTACTGGCGAGTCCAGCCAGAATGCGGGGCTTCATGCAATATTTCTTAGGCTTAGCCTACACAATGCATGAAGCCCTGCCTCAAGGCTCATCCTGGCTTGACTCGCCAGTAAACTACTTTGACGTACATTGATGCTATGCATGACAATTTTAGCTTGGCTTTACGGCAAACTTCAAAGGGATGCCATGTGGGAAAAAATATGTATGTACGTAATTTCATTTTATAGTCAACGCATACAGGAATTATAAGTTAGTGTACACATTTTGTTTTTATACCAATGATAGCAGAATAAAAAAATTCTTATTCCAGACGAGGAGTCGTGTATAATATAATATGAGTGAAGCGATGTCATACAATTGCTACATATGGGAATCTATTAGACTGCCCATTTAATGCGCAATTGTCCCCGATGATTAATCCGTTGGAATCGTGTTTCGGTAAAGTCATTTTAAACCATTACCTATCCATTATCACGGATAGGTGGCCACCTTTTCAAAACCTGAAAGTAGGTAGTAAAATTATTTTTTTGAAATCAGCCAAAAATATACAGAAGGTTGACTCAGGCCAGGCTGAAAGAAACAAACTTCGTATTTAATTCTAATTGTAAGGCTGGTTATGGATTACCTGGCTCTATCTGTATTTTATTAATGATTCCCCACTATTTTTCGAACGGACTACACAATATTTAAAAATTTTCTATGCAACTTTTGACACGGGTAAATCAATGGGGGTCACGGTAGCAACTTTCCAAAATCTGTCAAAATGTACAGCCATAATTGTCTTGGAAAACAATATTTTTAAAGCCAAGCATGCGTTTTGAATAAAAACAGATGCCAGTAGTCCTTAAAACACAAACCTTGAGGTCGAAAGATTCAAAATGACCTGAGGGAAACAGATTAATTTGGAAAACCCCAAACCGGGTATCTTAATTGACTGCAAAATCGGGTGCAGAGCGAACGGGTTGACTGATTTTGCTGAAATTTGATACACAGGTGCCAAATATTAGAGGTAAGGGGTGTATTTTTGACATGTCCAGGTCAAGGACATTTAAAGTTATGGGTCATGACGTTTTGTTTCGTTTAGTCTGCGTCACCCTGTGTGAGTAAATTATTAATGGTAGTATTATTGACTTGGGTAATTTGCTATTAAATGGATTTTGGTTTCATCAAATAACATTTTTGGTTAGATCGCGCAACCTTCAATAACGACTTGTTCGCCATGCTTTTATGCATCTCTACATCCTTCTTGTCAATTGACTACAACTTGAAGTTCTGCTCGTACGCTTACTATTTACATGTTCCTCAGCTTTGTTTGTTAGTTTTCTCATTAGGTAAAGTATTGTATTCTTTCCGCATCGAGGTGTCATTAATTCAGAGCCGTCGTACCCAATGGTAAATTTTTTTTACTTTGTTACGGTAAGAGTGCTTGTAGGCTTCACCAAAGTCAATGGTAGCTCACCGATAAGCAGTGAGTAGATAGACTAAAGTTTACTGGAAATTGTTGCATATATCGACGTCGTATCGTAAGTTTATTTCACAGTAGCCGGAAGACTCCTCCACGTGTTTTCGAAAGTTTCCAAAAGGGAAGAGAATGAAGTCACAATTTCTCGTGTCCACACACACACAATTAACTGGTAACCCCAAATCTTCATCTCATCACTCATGCCGCTACACTCACAAAACACATGCAATTGTTTTTCAAAATTTTCAGAAGTGAAAACCTTAGTGACAACTACATTAAGAAATGGATTTACGGGGCAAACTAAAACACGGGATGACGGGATGCGTGACTAAAACACGGGATGACAGGATGACGGGATGCGTGATTAAAATATGGGATGGCGGGATGTGTGACTAAAACACGGGTTGGCGGGATGACGGCACGACGGGACGACGGGATGAGTGCTCGGGATGACGGGATGGGTGACTAAAACACGGGATGAGTGCTCGGGATGACGGGATGGGTCACGCATCCCGTCGTCCCGTCATTCCGTGTTTTAGTAAGATCCGGATTTACTGCCACTTAATTCATTGCTCCATCGCTCATAACAAAGCTTTTGAGGGGATTCAATGTGCTTATAATAAATAAATAAATAAATAAATAAATATCGGGGCTTATACTCCAACCTCTACCTGTTAAGGTCTGTCGGAGTTGTC
>JAQFXU010002354.1:0-21337 GCA_034693705.1 Spatulosminthurus flaviceps
TCAACTTGTAAAGTTGATGATTTTGTTTTTGGCCAAAATGTGAAGTTCCGTTTTAAGTCGATTTGGACATAGTGTGCTGTGTTGAATTTATTGGCAAAAAGAATTACTATTGTGCACACAATCTATAATCCATGTCATGCAAGACGTTATTTATATATACTTAGGTGACGCCAGTATGGAGGTTCATGTGACAAAGAATCTTATTTACTCATCCTCTTTGGCTTTCTTTTTATTACGGAATAAAAATACACCACTAAATTAAGCTCTGTTCAAACCAAATGACAACTTATGACAATGATTAATTATTTTTGTACCCAGTCAGCAACCTACTTTCAATTATAAAACTACCAGCAATTTTTTTCATTCTTTGTAAATAGTATATTTGCATTGTGGCAAAAACAAAAATAGTATGAGAACATGTAATGGAAAATATGCAATGAAGTAATGTACAACTACGTATTACATCAATTTCAATTATGTCAGCAAAGCATGGAAATTGAGCAGGCATTTGTCGTTTTCAGCACTGCCAACATTAGTGATTAGTGTGTAATGGGCAATTATTGTTGGTTATAAATGCACGTGTAAGCGTATAAGGGAAACGCACATATGGTTCAGTGCCTGATGAAACCATCAATGATCTCAACATAAATGTATGCAAAAACATTTATTACATTCCTTATACTGTCATTATTGTTTCCTCAACTTTCTTGACACTTCCATTTGCTAATTCTTTTCCTTACATGCACTCCCAACTTCAGTGCATCCGTAACTTTTGTACTTGAACAATCTTTGGATTTTTGCTGCGAAAAAACCGGATTTCTGAAAAAAATCGGATATCGGTTAATCAATTGTTGTTAAATACAAGCTCATTTTAAGATGACTGGCGAGTTAGAAAGAGAAATTCTGTGCTGTGGAGCGTCCTTGTGGGGCAAAGTGATCGCATGGTTTCAAATCGTAAGTACAATTTGTATAGTTTACAATATAATTGTATGCATACTTTTAAAGAGCTGCCTGGCAAACCAAAATGTTTGTCTTTGCTAAAATTTTGTTAGTTCAACCGTAATTTCGGTTGATGAGCATTCCAGTAAACTTATGGATTTTTGGGTCCGTTGGTGAAGGCACTAATTATTGGTAGAAATTGAAATATGTATCGCCGATTTTTCAGATTGGAACTTCTATAACGATCTTGGTTTCCAAAGCAACTCTGGTTGAATTCATGCTTCTTGGACAACAGGGTTTCATCGAGCAGTTTCTCAATTATCCTGTCCTCAGCCCCGAGATGATCCAACATCTTCAAATTGGATGTAATTAAAATTTTAAGTACATTCTTATATATTTATGATAGACAACTGAATTTGATTATTAGTTTGCACTATTGCATTGACACACTATTTGCTTGTTGAAGGACAAATGTAGCAGGTATTTGTATGGTATCGAGTTGTGGCGGCGAGTGTGGAGTTTAAGAAGTGATTTTGAAGAGCCAACAAATAGTCCTTATCGTAAGTTAGATCCCAGCAAAGTCAGCAGATTAATCGAAAGATATCCAGTTTTCTCACGGCAAAAGTCATCTAGTAAGATTTGTGTTACAAAATCCAGAGGCTAGATTTCTAATAAGCAAGATCCGGTAATAGGTCTCAGGAAGTCTTACCCGTAGGAAACCGCCTATTCAAGGAGCGAAATTATCATTCGCGGTACTAAGTACTTTCACTCATCGGAAAAATTGTTACATACACAGTCAATATCCTTCCGGCATAGGAAATGAGAATTAACTCGTGTTGAATTTAGGAATAGGAGATGACATACTAAGGGCTGTATTCATATTACCTCAGTAACACTAAATTCGGCACTAAACTCACCACTTTTTGAGGGTTAGTGGCTGTTTCGAATTCATCTTGGACCCTCTAACTCAACTTTCCATGAGGTCACTCAAACTGGTGAGTGATGATTCTAGTCACCGAGTTGGTGGCTAGATTCTCCACTCAATCATACAAAACTTTGAGTGAAAACTTAAGAGTCCCCTAAAGAGCATAATGCGTTTAATGCACACATTTTAGGGTGAGTGGTACTTTTAGTGAGAGAAGCCTTGAATACCAGGGAGACTCACACTCTCACTCATGCCTCAATACTCACTCACGTGAGTGCTAGTGTTAGTTCTAGTATTAGTATGTGACATGAATACGGCCCGATGACGGAAACCTGATGACCTCTCCTGGGTACTCCCCCTTTGCACATTGCAGCAACTCGTCATCAGTCTTCCCTGACGGAGATAGGCTTTAAAAATCGTTATTGCTCAACATTGTACGATTGCCAAGTTGTAAGGTAAAAATGAGGTCGAGAATCGCCTAATTTGTTAATAATTCACTTTATGTTCCAAGCGATTAATAGCACTTCAAATAAAAATCATCGCTCCGCGATAATTTGATGCTGTCGCGTAGGGCGGCGTCAGCCCACCCCATCGTCCCCCTTCACCCCCTTTAGTTTAAAATGTTGAGGTCATGTTAAAATTTCATGTAAAAATTTCAAAAAGGTTTCAACAAAAAATTTTATTGCAAAAAATAAATTTTTTGAAAAAAACGAATTTTCAAAAATAAAAATTGAAAAAATTTTTAAATTTTTAAATTATCTAAAAAATCTACTGAAATTTTGAAGTCGCATCAAAATAAATTGAGTATTTTAAAAGTTATTCACATTTTAAAATTAAAAAATTAATTTCTCAAAAACAATCCTATGACTAACATTGTGTCAAATTTTTTTTTAAATTAATACTATTATTATGTAGTATATATGTGTAAAAAGTTTCATTGAGTTCGGATGAGTAGTTTAGGAGAGAAAATATTTTTTCTTCTTTTTTTTTGCGGACGAACACGCGGACCGATTTTGACCATTAACGAAATCATCCGAGCTATGACCCTAAGTCATGGTCATAAAAAGTTTGAACGAAATCGGTCAACTATTTTTTGAATTATCGTGCGGAGGGACGTACGGACGTACGGATGTACGGACAAAGCTAATTTATAAGGGGGCTGACGCCGACCTAAAAAACTTGAAAACTCAAGTTCATGTTCACGTTCAAGTCGTGTTCAAGTTCGGATTTGGCCGAAACACGTGTTAATTGTCAAGTTCAGGTTTTCCAGATTTCTTGCATACTTGAACTTGAAACTTGGCAATGTTTACCTGATGATTATTCGTCAAGTTCAAGACGGTTGTACAAATAACTTGAAGATTCATGGTCAAGTCAAGTCCACGGTCAAGTTTGAATTTTACTTGACCCGAACGAAGCTCTATTATTGACCATGAAGAATATATTAGATAATTTATTAGATGCCGATTTAGTTAATTCGATGCCGAATAATATGCTAGATGCTAAATAATATAATTGGTGCTTCAGGGAATATTTGGGTGCGTAGAATTGGTGCCAACCGCAGTCAAATTGATGGCGAAATAATTTGTTCTCATTAAAAACATTGTTTAAAAGTCAGTCACCAGTATGCCAAAGTGCTGCATGAATTTTACTTCGTGCCAAAAGATATTCCAGACTACATATTTCTGAAAAACGGTCTGAAAATTCTGAAATCCCTTGATTTCCTCGCTTTCCATGCGTACGCAACCTGCACTGACTTAATGTGTGACTTCTAATTTGTGGGTGCACATTGTTGAGCTTTCTTGTCAAGTGTAAGAACTAGGCTGATTGTGAGTTGTAAACCAAAATTGCCATAACGATTGTTGTTTTCAGGACGATACATATCTGCAATGAAACACTCATATTTTGTTTCGGCGCCTTCCATACTTCCATTGAGCAAATATATTTAATTGCAACCAATCATATTCTGAAGACCAAAGAAATTACTTTTAATACTGTGTTTCAATTCCAAGTTACATTCAAATTCAAATGATTGTGCATGAAATTAGAATGAGCACAGTTGATCTTAATCTGCATTTAGTCGGATTACGCGCTTCTTATGTATATATGTGTACATACATTTGCAAAAAGATACAGTGTATGTAGTCGTTAGAATTAAAGACTAGAAAAAAATACACGCACTACAACACAAAAAGAATAGGTATTACAACAGCAATGTATGTGTATATATATATACGTTCACTACATCCAATTATTTGCATAATTCTACGATTTTTTTGCATGGATCGTAACATACATGTACAGTTTGTCGCTCCAAATATACTGAACGGTCGCTAACTGTCCGAATAAGAACGGATTTACAAATGCGTGATTTTTGTATATTCCTTAAGGTTCTATTAAAAAAATTAGGTTCTATTAGCACACACGTTCTTACGCTAAGCTATATGTATATATATGTATATATATATATATATATATACACTCATAAGAACGAAACTAACAATGGACACCAAAACATAATACAAAACACTCAAAACAGGACCGCAAGACAAGCGAATAACAAGTTAGCCGCAGAAAATATTAGTAACGTTGATTTAAGCTAGCAACTACAACAAACGAATGTTCAAAATAAAAAACCATATACAAGATTGAGAGATCACAATATAGTCTACACGTTAGCTTATTTCGGTGCTTGCATTGAAAATTGAAAGCCACATGTTTTGGTTAAAGTCAAAAATACATATAACCAGGGATATTAGAGAAAAGATCCTGAACTAGACTTATACCTATTAAGACAGCTTATTGCAACGAGCATGCACAGCATAATAAAGAAAAATAATAATGGTGCATCACGGAAGAAATTTCCCCAACAAGTTTACTCGAGTTGTTCCACATACGAGTCGCAGCAGCGTCGGGATGACTTTAGTGATGGCTTGAACTTGCACTGTGGTTATCCAGTTCTGCTTCCAATCAGTTTCTATCGACAATCCTATCTCGTGAAGTCTGCTTACCACTAAACACCACCTACTTCTAATGCATATGATCACTGGTGCAAGTAATATCGCGAATGAAATGTAAAAACCATTTGATAAGATTCAAAATTCTACACCTAAAAACTCAATTTGGCATTTCTTCATCACTTTGTGTGGTTTCAATACGAGGAAAGTTAAAGGTGCTATCACAAGGTAGAACATTCTTTAGGGATCAAACTAGAATAGTGCTACAAACAGTAGTGCACAATAATAAATACATCCTTCCTAACTGTGTTCAAAATCAGCGACAATATCATTTAAATTTTCCTCGTCAGAACTGGCACGGTCTGCTCTCCGCTGCAAGAAAGCAGGATCTGGAATGGCACACCACATTTGCGCATGGTCGTTTTCCGACATTCTTGTCCCACACTCATTACTCTGTTCTTCCAGTTGTCCAGCAGATGAAGGATCTGAATAAATGTCTTTGATCGGCCTCGCTTCAGTTTCAGTATCCCTCGGGTTTGAATTACCGGTGGGCTGAAAATATCGCGATTTCGAATGTCTGTGATGTTTTGGCTTCTGCTGACTACCTCCATGGCTGCATTGACCATGAGAATCGACCTTTGTGGCAAACGAAACAGTCAAATCTTCTACTTTCGAGCCTGCATGACACTGAGGTGTATGAGGACGTGGCGAGGCGAGTGGACTTGTTGTGGACGACGATGATGATGTTGGAGAGTCAGGAACAAGCATGTAGCGAGGACAAGTCAACAATTCGTCGGTTGTAGAAAATACTTTGCGACTGTAAAAGTACCAAAAAGCTGAATTATTGCTATGTATAAACCATATAGCTCGACTAGAAGTAGGTACCGAAAGTGAAAGCTAAAATGCGACTTTGGATATGCCAAAAAACCAAAATCATCATACTTCGCTTTAGACCACATGGTTATGTCATAAACTTCCATTTGAAGTTCTGGGCTAAGTTCTTCAAACAACTCCTTCGCCATCACTCCCGGGTTCGTTGCAATATACTCCATGCAAGATCGCTGTTAGGAAATCAAAATAATCTCAAATGGCAGTTAACATTAAAATCCGTTTCAAATAATCGTACTATAGTAGACTAACCCTCAAACTGCGAGCGTTGAATTGGTCAGCCATTGACAGAAGGTATATAACAGAATTCTCGTCCAAATGACGTAAAGCGAGTTCTTGCTCGCAAGACCATTTGAGTCCATCTATTTCGTACCTTGAAACCAAGATTATTAAAAATCGATTATTTTATTCACTTAGATAAAAGAAAATAAATAGTTCCATTCATTTACCTGTCTGCAAGGGCAATTAATTCTGACAAATATTCTGTAGAAACATCGGTTCCAAATTGTCCCGTGTACACGTACCTCAGGAACTGCTGGAATACTGCTACAGAACAGTCATGGATAACGATTCGTCTGCAAGTTAAACGATCCTTTGAATGCAATGCGGTAGCATTAAGACATAATCACTGTTTACAACTATTTAATACAACTGAATAGGTCGACTTAAGACTAATTTAGGACAACAGTTGTTAGTTTCTATGATTAAACCGACCCTAATAATCCGAAGGACACCCTGCTCCTTTTGTTAATAGAATCATTTGGTTCCGTAAGATCGTATCGGTTCTACATAAAATACAAGAGCAGGGGTCAAAGCATCCAAAAATGAGCTACAGGCTTATTTGTAAGCAGGATTGTTTACAAATGTAAATTATACAAAGATTTGATCCATTGCAACACATGCTTACATTTGCAAACAAAAAGTTTGGTGTTACAAATGCTGAAATGTTTGCAAGTGGAAAGCATATCAAGAACGCCAAGAAGGCTACCAGAAAGAATGATTTACAAATGTAGCAACGACATATTCTGCACAACCGTGAAGTTCGTAATTGCAAACATTTTGTGATATTTGGTATTTTTACAAGATTCTATTTCATCAATTTTTACTGAAAAGTTAAACTATTTATTATTTTTTTTGCAGAATCGCGTACTTTTGGATAGACTCCTTCATCCCGGACAGGAGAGCACGTCGGAACCAATCGCATCTTGCAGCAACAATGACCCGGTGTGATGGTATTTCTAAAGACTCTGATTCTGTGAACAAATTAGTAGTCACTGAGTAACAATGCAAACGCTAGTCGGAGAACGTTATATAGCTGTAATAAACCCCACCATTAGAAATTTCGAAGACCATATCCGAATGGAGGGTGGAAAATAACAGTTTCGCTGCATTTTGGGCCAAGATACTATTCTTAGACTTCCGTGGTGTACAAAGATTACTCACAAGATTCAGCTGCAGCAAGTAAACAATAATCCCCATCGCTATTAATTCCAATGAACAAAAGTGTCTTTTCTGAAATCGTAAAATTCCGTGCAAATCAGTGAATAAAACGCTTCGACTTACATCATTACTGCTAATGTCAGAGGGAATCCCATGAGCATTCGTAAGGACCTGACCCAGGTCATCGTCCTCTGCAATAGTACTCCTGATTGTATCTTGTGAAGTATTTCCGTTAGGGCTACCTTTTTCCACACTCCTTGAAGCTTGCGATGGGTCCTGGGGCACAACTTTGTCTTTTGTTATTAGTTTCAAGTTCAGCAATGATCTATAAAATTCATCGCTTTGAATTAAATCCACGAGGGTGATAAAAAATTTTTGAAGCGTTCGACACTCCTCCTTTAAGTGGTGAATTGTTTGACACTGCAATTGTTTTAAATTGGTATTCAGAATTAAACCAATACTTTATTTCATAACATTAGTACGGTCAATCATTTAATATTCTATGAATACCACTTGTGATATCGCAAGCTGTAAGCAAAACTTGAAGTCTTTCCATTGGAATCTATCATCAACAGCGACCATTATTTCCTCAAGTCTCAGCAGAAATACCGGAAGCTCCTCAATCAGTTGTTCCAAATTACGGGAAACACATCGTATTTTAGAACCTAGAGCCATTTCTTCAAAATTTTCCCTGAGATTACAAAAGATCACCAACTGATTGAATAATATTATAACAATTTTCCGAAAATTATCCCCTACATTTTGAAACGATTGCACAAACCCAAAGGGAAGCATTGATATGATTATTTACACTCAATATCTACAATTGATTCGACTCACTTTTTTTGGGCCAAGTAAATGCATATTGCATTGATCTGAGAGTGCACGCTGTGGAACTTAACTAACTCACGTTCCCGAAAAATGGCATACAAAGTTCGTGTTAAGTCGTCTTTGTTAGATTCCAGCACTTTCCCACTGCCATGCGGATCTGCTCGAGCCGGATCAGTATTGCCAGGATTCCAGTGGCAGTTGTAGTCCGTGAAAGTTTCGCCATCGTTGGACCACTTTGCCCAAATATCATTACAAGCATCCCTAGCCTCTCGCATTAACGTGCACAAAGAATCCAGCAATATTTCGATTTCAGGTACGACATGGGCAGCAATGTCATTCCTATCAGAAGGCTTCACAGTAGAAAAGTCATTCTTAATGCACCGTAACAGTGCTATGAACTGCGTCAGAAATATCGGAAGGCGAGCTTTGGCGTAACGTAGGATTTCAAGGCGCTCTTCACGGGTCAGTTTGGATGCTTCTTCGCCATATAAGACACAAATTTCTACGAGTTTAATAAATGCTACCGATGCATATCTTAGCGCTAATTTAATAACGTAGCAAAATCTTGATGGAGTAGTCACAGAATTTTGATGAAAAGCGCCAAGCATTTCTTCCGCACAGGCATGAACCTTATTGACCAGCTTGACGATTCCTACAGAAACATTTTTCCAGTTAAAAGCTATACACTTTTCTTAATTATTATTTTAAAGTCATAGTTTCTAAGTAGCTAAACCTTACGATTTCGTAAAGTCGTTCGATGGACATAATCTCTGCACAGTTGAATAAAATCGCCCATGCTATCCGGTGCTTTAGCAATACACCGATTAGCACATTCTTTTGTTAAGGAAGGGGGAAGGCTCTGCGAGTATAAAAAATAGAGTAGAACTTCAAGAACATCTGGTGGGAGAAGCGACAGTTCTTCTGACTTTGTCCCACTTAGTTCCAGGACGACTGAGTGAAGTTTTAACTGTGAAAAAAGTACACTTGTATAATCAATACCACAACAAACGAGGTCTTGGTCTATTCGCGATCATATATAAAAACATTACCTCCTTCTGCAAAGGCTTGGAGGCAGGCAACAAGCTACAATCTCGATGACACTGCGTTGATTCTACAGGTAAATCAATATCCGAAAAAAACCCTTCCGTTAAGGCTGTTAGTAGGGAATAAGAAAAATCCAGCTGTGGTTGCGAAGCAGACACTTGCTGACAGTTAAGGATACACCATCCTTCAAAAGTTAGTCGCATCATATCCCTGGAAACTGGACGATCAACCCAAAACTCGAACATATGACCAGACACAGCTCCCATCTGAACGCTGACACCCACGAAGGAGTAAACCACTTCAAAGCAATCACACATAAATAACGGGAAGGAATGATCAACATTCGGTGGAAGCTCCCAACGGATTTCTCCGTTGTCTTGGAGGACGAATAGCGCCCTGGAAATATTGACAATAGTTCAAAATAGTACAACTACAATAACTTTCCACCTTGTTTAACAACTCTGTAACAGAAACACTTACCCTTCTACATCTTCTGGATTAGGCTTCGCAGATGGAGAAATGTCAATGCACTCAAAAATCTATGAACACCATCAGAAGAAACTTTAATTACCTTTTTAACTAACAAATAAGATGACAGATATGGTTCTACAGAAAAAAATTGTAGCACTTTTGCATGAAAATTGTGGCACAAATCTAATAAATTTTAAAATGTCAATGCCGTCACTAAGTCATTACATTAAACACCTTTGACCGAACACCAAAATGACCGAGTTGACAAATTAAGAACGCGATGAAATCAATGTGACATGCTTACTGCTCAAATGTCAACGGATAGTTATTTAAAGCATATATTTACCAACGACCACACCAGCCGCCTTCTCAAACGCTCTTATGTGACAACAGGTGAAAAATGAAATTGACACAAACGATTTCAAAGTTCGCTCACCTTCCATGTCCCAAGAAAATTTTCCGCACCCGAGCTAGAAGTCATTGTGATATTTAGGAATTTTCAAAGTATTTTCTTCGTTAATTTTGAATTTACTAATCAGTAATCAGTATTAGGCTTTGTTAGGACTGGAAACCCTTCTGAAAGATGTAAATCCAGATCCAGTTGAAATTATACGAATTGATTTACATTCTTAATCTTGGCACCAATTGATTCCATTGTCACCTCCAAAATTCAATTCCAGTGTCCCAAGACTATTTTCTAAATAGCTTAACTTGCTAGCAGTAAGGTGGATTAAGTAACCGCATTTGCTTTTTGCACAGCTCTCTGTGTAAACATATTTTGGAAATCTGACAAAATTCCCAAAAGAATTAATATATAATATTGCAATCTGAATGGAAAAAGTAGACTCCTGAATCCTGATTCCTAGTCCACTTTATACATTCCATTCACTTCTCTAAATGAAATAAGTGATGGGGACGGAAGAGGCATAGGAAAAGAGTGCTGAGCTCAGCTGATTTCTGTGCGCAACTCTCTCTCTTCATCCGTCCTCAATTTCCGATCTCGACCCCAAAACCGAATTCGTATCTGTAGTTTCTACTTGTAAGTTACGCAGAATTACTCTGACTCGTTCCTACCCTTCATGAATTATTATTGTTACTTTAAAACTAAAACGTTATAGTTACTTTACTTGAAATTTTTTTCTTCTCTTTCCTTTCTCTATATACATACACCGACCAAATTATCTGTCCGACGGGTACAGGGTCCAAAAAATCTCATATATCTCGCTATGAAAGTAAATAACTAGCACACTTAATGTGTACGGTTCATGAATTTCTTTATTACATTCGTAGCTAATTGCAAGTAAGTATAATTATAGAGCATTGGATATGATTCCTGCTAATTCCTTCCTTGGTATTTTTCTGCCTACTTAAGTACAAAGGTTATTACAACTTAGTTAGGACCATAAAGACACTGTAGGCCAACCCAATGAAGTAGTACGGTTAATTGTTTTTTAGTGAAATATGCATGTGCAGGGAAATGCGTTGAATACATTCAACCCGGAATTAACGTATTGCATTAATTTTTGGGAAATACTGAACAATCATTAATTGCATCAATGTGAGCATCGGAGGATGGAGGATAAATAATAAATAAGGTGGTATGAGTTTTGGCGAGAAAGAATGAGACAGACAAAGTGAATAGATAGCACATGACAAAATGAGGGGAATACAATGCATAACTATTGATTATGTTATGAAATTTAATTTCATAAATGGCACAAAGCCTTGCAAGGTCAACATTTTGTAAATTTTACAACATAAACTAACCCTAAAGCCTGATACTTAAATGACCATTTAGGTATATTGCATCTTAAGTGTAAGATATTTGCACATGTATGGTTCCACTTAACCCCGTATTCCTTACATACTTTCCATAAATACTTTAGTTCTTAGTCATGTTAATGTGCTCATTAGTTTCACTCGTGCTTGGTGATGGTTGTTTGAAAGATTGATAATATACCTGTTAAACTTTTTATATAAGATATTACTTTAGAATGACTAAAAATATTTTAGTTAAACCCTCTTTACTATTGGAATAAAATAATTTCTTATTTATTTAAACGTTTAGACTATTTACCAGGTTTTGAAAGCTGAATAATTATTTGCCAATCGTCCAGATTGCCCACACTTGAAATTAATAACTATCTAAGTATAGTCAAATTGTAGTAGCTGCGATCAATTATTTTGTGCCATTCAAACACTTGACGAGCTCAAATGAAATATGCGAGGTCTTAACCTCATAATTTTGATAACTTAATCATGCAAATGCTTGAGTGTTTTACATATATGCTCCTTCAAATGTTGTCATTGTCAAATGCATTTAAGCACTCATTTTAATTACATTCAAGAAAATTCCATGAGCAGTACATAATTATTAAAGGATACAAAATTATTAAAGGAATATACAGGTTACAACGTGAACCGCAAATACAGGGACCAATGTCGTTGAAAGACAGGTAGCCGCGCCAATCAAATTAGCAGGGACCCGTGTCAATGAATTTCACAGGGATCCTCGTCAATGAAATTAGCTGGGACCCAGGACCCACGTCGATTAAATTTACAAGGATCCACGTCAACCATTTCAGCACGGACCCCTGCTACTCTAACTTAAACGGGGCCACGTTATTTTACTAGTCATCGTCATCATTACCGTGTTAAACACGTTACTCGAGATTCCATTTTCTAAACTAACTCGGCCCTAAGTACAAAGATTTTGAACGACTTTACGTGTTAATTTAACTCGGATCCGTGTTAAATTTTTGAATTTTTTTAGTGTGTACTAATTAGATTTCTGAAATTGAAACATTCTTACGAAATAGAAAACCTTAGATATTATTCTAAAGACATCAGCGGAGGGGCAGCAAAAAAATCCTCATTTAATTACCGATATAATGCATTTTATCGGTAAATATTTGGTTCGGCTAACCACGGGCCAATTAAATAGTTAGTCGAGACAAAGCTTCGTGGTCAATTATTTGTATGAATAAATATAAGAGGACATTGCGGGAGGACGATATTTTCAATAGGTATGGTAAACTTTCCCTACAATGAAACGGTAATTGGCTCATATATTTTCTGATTCAAACGTTTCTGGACAAATAAATCCATAGATGAAATTAAATTGGAAAAATAATTTTTATAGGCTTAAAAATTTTTTGTGTGAACCCTTTTGGGGGTTAAAATATTTCTGGACGAGTTATCCTGATCCGGAATATTTTAGCGCCCCTCAGTGTTTGACTTATGTCAGCTTTAAGCATTACCTAGTGTATTAATAACTTATAGTTTGAGTTTGAGTGAGTAAGTAAATAATTATTAGGAAGAACCTATATAATCACAATAATCCAAAACAGCTGCCTGACTAGAGTGTAAAGTAAGCCTCAAAAATTCCCAAGAAGGCTTACAGTTAATCGCTTTACATGGATATTTTGGGGTCTTTGGAGGCAGGCCTGCTAACTCCCAAGTATGGTGCAAGCAAGGGTACTGATTTCCGATTAAGCTTGTAGGTTTGGTAGTCTGATTTTTTGGACTATTTCGACCTTTTGGAACCACATAAATTTGATTGATGCAAAGACATGATTGTCATGCGTGCCGGCAGTTGAAGACACGCGGGTGGTCCGCTGGCCAAGGTTCAGGAAAAGACGTTATAAAAGGCAAGAAGAGACGAAGACGAAGAATAGTGGCAGGGGAGCCGCTTTTATTAGAAAAGCCAGCTATAAGCAGACGAGAGACTTTTGATTGCCTCGTTGTAAAGTAGATTGAATGTGGCGCCTAGAAATAGCTTGGGCTTGGGCTTGGTAAATGACGTGTCTGGAAGGTACAAGGTATTTCTATTTGACTGCAGTGGTCCATTGATCTGCTGTCTCACTCATTCCATTGATTTCAGTTCTGTAAATTGTTAGTGAGTGCTGTGTACGGTCAGTGCCAGTGAGCTATAAGGGCGAAAAATTAGTTGAGGATAGATTTTGTGTAGCCATCACTGGAAACTATTGAATTTTGATTTCGAGGTGAAATATCCAAATTGTTTTACTCAGCTTCAGCAGAAATGGGAGATAATCGTAAGCCACCACGAACTTCTCGTTCTTGCGTTTCCATGTTCATTAGAAATTAAGTCACATTTTCTGAATCAGTAATTGTGAAATTAGTACTTGTTTACTTGTGTAACTTGCATTTCTCATTACTATCAATTGTAGCTCTTTAAGTAAATTAAATGTGAGTCAACTACGTCGTATTCCTGTCGAAGATATGTTTTTACCGTTAATTTGTTGGTATTATGAAAGCAGAATACGCTGGCTATGGACAGTCCGCCGGTGGCTATGGAGGCGGTTACGGAGGTAGTGGTGGAGCCGGTCAGATGACCCAGTCTTACGGATCATCATCTGCCTCCTATGACCCAAGCGCTTATGGGAACGGAGCCTCTGGTGGTGGTCAGGGTTCATGGAATTCGTACCAAGCTCAAGGGGGTTATGGGGATGGAGGTGCTCCTGGAGGACGCAATGATGGCTTTGCCGCCGGGGGCGGGTCTGGAGCTTCCGGATATGGTGGTTACGCGGGTGCAAGTAAGTTAAACACGTGAATTATATTAGATGGACCGTCATTAAAAGAATGGATACAATTTGAACACTTGATTTTGATGTAGGTGCTGGCGGAGGTGGTGGTTATGGAGGTGGTCCTCCAGGGGGTGGTTTTGGGCAGCAGCAAGGTAGCCAGCCACAGTCAGGTTATTCAGATTATGGTAGTGGAGGTTATGGTCAGCAGTCAGGAGGTAATCAGTATGGTGGGGGTTATGGCGGAGGCGGTGCCGGTGGCGGAAGTTACGGAGCCGGAGGTGGTGGTTATGGTAAAATGCTCTATCAAAGTGAACCAGTCATAGCAAAAGGAGAAATGCGAAGGAAAGGTGTAAACATTTTTGAATTTGGTATTTGCAGGCGGAGGAGGCTCAGGTGGCTACGGAGGTGGTGGCCGAGGAGGAGGAAATTTCAAGTAAGTTTGTTTTTGGTGGGATTCTTTAGCGGTAGTCTTTGTTAATCCAGTTTAAGAAAGATTTTTTCTCAGAAATGTTTTTTTAAATGTTTAATGCATTACCTGTGATCATTTGTTAAGAATTGAAAATTCAATCGTTGAAAAGTCCTCTCACGATCAGTTTTAAAGTAAACTAATTCCTAGAAAAAGAAATATTACCCACGGCATGAGAAATTGGTAACCAAGATTTACATGTCATTTGATTTTTGAAAAAGACGGAAACGGTGTAATCGAAGAAGTTGGTCACAACTAATATTATTGTTGCTAATGAAACTATTTTAAACCGTTTGAGTTGGTCTTCTAGCTTTGACGCCGGTTAAAAACGGGTAATGGTTGCATCGAGAGTTTGCTCATCACAATTTGCGATCGGCGTCTTGAAAACCTTAATCAAAAGTTCCGGAAATTTTCGGAGTATTGAATAGTGGTTGAAGTATTGTAGTCTGTTTATGCGTTTACTTTTTAAGACATTGAAACTTAGCATTGCAGTTATTACCAATTCAAAACGTTAGTTGTAAATAATGAAGGAAACCATGTTTCAGATTTTGCAGTGAGAATGTTCAACTTACGTAGTTTGAAAGTTTGTCGGTAGTGTAGATATTTTGAGCCGATGGTGTCTTTGTAATCTCTGAAAATTTCTGGGAAGGTTTTTCAAATTGGTCGTGTATGACAAATGGCAACTGGTAACGTTTAACAACTAATACAACTATTTTTTGAAGTGATTTATGTATTGCGTGTAAAGAACTTACAATGGTGGTTTAACTAAATTGAAATGTGTATATTTTTTGTCAGGTTAACATAAATTTTCCTAATCATGACTTGATTCTGAGTTCACAAAATCAATATCTATTTAATTCAAGTTTCACAGCTGGGCAAAATTAATTGTACGGTGTAAAAACCCTTGGGTTGGGTTTTTATAAATTCTTGACTGACCGTCGGGTGTTGAGTGGTCAGGAGAAAATCAGAACAAGTGTCAGTCAAAATAATAACGGTCGGTTCAACTAGTTTCAAGCTGTGTCTTCTGATTCTGTTATAGCTCCGGGTCAAAACAAGGGTCGTTCCCTTCTAAAGGTAACATTTGTCACATTTGCCAAAAAACAAACAAACCAAAACAAAAAAATCAAAACAATAATTATCCTTGCGTGTGTACTCCAAAAGCTGTCCAGATTATTCATTGTGGGATGAAATCATTAAAGTTTAGTTTTGTCTCTAACACTTAGCTTAGGCTGGTTAAATAGAATTAGTAGCTTTTTAAGACTATTTCATGACGAAGAAGTTGAAACTTTTTGTAGTGGGGGGTACGTCAGCGTTTACCCTCTAAACTCGTTCTTCGACAGAAAGCTCATTGCAAAATCAGGGAAAGCAGAGTTTATTACTAAACAAGAAGACAAGCTGTTTTACCCGCTACCTTTGATATTTTCGCTAATTTATTAATCTTTACGTGTTCCTCGGAGAATTTGCGATGAGTTTTCTAATGTTGGTTCTGTTCTGTCCTATCTCATTTCCATTATTTTTTTCCCTTTGAATTTAGTTGCCTTACTTCTATATCACTAAATGAAGACTCTTTATGGAAGCAAAGTAAAGGTGCTGCAATACTTGCCAATTATTTTCCTTAAACCTGGCTTTATTTTCGGGGTGTTGTCGTATTGACGACAGTACGATCTGAGTATAGGAGGATGACATAGTAGGATTAGGATTTGATTTGGTATTTTTATGGTTGCAGGGATATGATTGTAAGTACGTAGTATAACCGCTATTTGAGTACCACGGTCAAAGTCGTACCTGACGGCCCTTTGTCTGGTATTGTCTGAATGGCTCTAGTTTATGCAGATAGGCTAGCAAGGTGTATACCAAATTTTAGTGTTATAAAAGGAAACGAAATGAACTGGATTTAATTTTAAGGATTGTATTGGTGTGAAAACGTATTTTTGTGTGTATCGTAAGTTGACTTCGACAGATATTGAAGATATGATTTCAAGTAAGGGTCATCATCATTAAGTAAGGGTTTGGTTGAATGAAATCTGGGTTTTAAATAGAGTATCATTGCGAGTTACGAAATTTTGAGTATGATATTGTGATTGAGGAAGAAGTGAATCGTGAACTCAATTTGAATGCAATCAAGGGGGTGATAGATGCATAATTGAAGTAAATGGGTTGTTAAGAATGGTAGAAGTGTTGCAGGTTTGGGTTGTATGAAGGCAAAAAGTTTGAGTTGTATATACGGATTTAGGGTTATGATATAAGTCTTGATAGGTTTTTTACAATTTGTTTCGGGAAATATCTGCCAAACGTTAATTTGTCTCCTGTAGCTTTTGTTTCGTATTTATTCACTCAGTCACCTAAAATAAGAATCTTGTAGGTTATTCCATCCTTGTTGCGCAAATCCTATCTTTGAAGTAAATACTATTGAGTAATTAGTCGTCTTCAAAACTTTCATGTCTCCCGTGATTATTCCACAGCAAATTAAATAATAATGATTTAATAAATAGGCGGATTTGGCGGTAGCGGCGGAGGATACGAGGATAAAGGAGACTGTGTTTTTGTCTCTGGACTTCCTTCAAGTGCAACGGAAACCGATATTGCTGCATACTTCGGTTCCATTGGAATTGTCAAGGTAAAAGGGCAGATAAAGCTGTAAATACTGGTGTAGCCTCGTGAGTTTCAGAACGAAGATACATATAATTTACGTACTTTCAGATGGACAAGAAGACGGGAAAACCTAAGGTTTGGATCTATAAGGACAAGAATACTGGAAAGCCGAAGGGAGAATGTACTATAACTTACGATGATCCCGATGCTGCTAAATCTGCCATCAACTGGTTTGATGGTAATTAAAGAGGGAGCTTTTCTTAACAAATCGGTGATGCATCATGCTAAAATGATTTTTTTTGTCTTTAGGAAAGGAATTTCAAGATAGTATAATTAAAGTCTCTATGGCCACGAGAAACAGTTCCTTTTCAAGTGGAGGTGGTGGCGGAGGTGGAGGTGGCGGCGGAGGCGGTGGCGGTGGAGGTTTTGGAGGAAGTGCTGGTGGTATGGGAGCGCGTGGTGACGGTGGCGATCGTGGCGGTCGAGGGGGAAGTCGCGGAGGTGGTTCCAGAGGCAGCATTGGTGGCGGTGGAGGGGGCAGTGGAGGAGGTCGGGGAGGTTTTAGCAGAGATGGTGACTGGACCTGCACAGATGCAAACTGCGGAAACACAAACTTTGCATGGAGAACTCAGTGCAATCTGTGCGGATTAAGTAAGCCCGGTAAAGTTGTTTCGCGGCATCGATTCGATCGTAAAGATTGAATAACTATTAACATTAAAGTTCTCTGACAATCCTGTTCACTGAAAATTTAGGCGGTGGTCCTGGCGCTGAAGGAGGTGGTATGGGCGGAGGTCGTGGAGGTGGTGGTCGAGGTGGCGGCGATCGTGGTGGGTTCAGAGGTATCATAGTAGAGCAGATGTAGTTTTGTGAGCATTTATTTCAAGTTTTCCTCTACAATAGAGTTTATTTAATGTAGGTGGTGATCGCGGAGGTAGAGGAGGTGGTGGAAGAGGAGGAGATAGAGGGGGTCGAGGAGGTGGACGCGGTGATGGCTTCAGAGGCGGTCGGGGTGGCGGTGGCGGCGGCGATCGTGGAGGCTTCCGTGGTGGGCGAGGTGGAGATAGAGGCGGTCGCGGTGGTGGCGGACCAATGAGAGGAGACGGAATGTAAGCATTTTTCTTTTAAATTTTAGAGTTGAAAGGGTAAACGTTATTGAATCAATTATGAAACGTCAATTTCATTTTACAGGAAACGGGACAGGCCGCGACCATATTAGGTTCAAATGCCACAAGACATTCTTTACAACTAAGTGTTTCTTTCACACTCAAACATAAGTTAGTAGATAAATTACAATATATACTTCTTTTTGTGACAGCAGATACTGCGTTCATTTTTAAAGTAGCGGAAATATTGTTGGGAATTAGATTTCAGCAGGTTTATAAATGTTTGCTCGAGTAGCTCTTTAATTTAAAATAAGTAATACGTACTTTTTGTGGTATAATTATAAATGTAAAATTAATTATACATATTTCTTTTCTTAATGCAGTTTAATATTTATAATTAATATATAATTTTAAAAGGAGCGAGTTTTCAATAAAACAAAATAATACAGTCAGATGTTCAGTTCATTTAATATTATAAATATTCTACTGTAAGTGTGATCCACGTAACCATTTAAGTGTTGGAGCTTGTACTGAAAAGTGATTCTCATTGAACATTGTTTAGGTGTATGAATGATAAGTAGTTCTCAATTCCATGAAACGATTAATGGATTTGACATTGACAGTAAACAACTGTTTTCATTGCTTCAGACTTGTTTTACTAAATGGCGTAGAGGATAGATAATTTTATTGTAAAATTTCTTACATACACAATACACGTACAGTAAGTTTATTTTACCGACTTAAATTAACCAGTTCAGAGTCGATCTTCCGTCTCTCGGATCACAAAATTTGTATTGGTTACAGACATGCGGGAGACCATTGTTTGACTATTGTGACCGTCGTCTGCATGATGGGGTAATTTAGATTTGTCTGAGAAGTACATTCAGCAACGTTTAAAACCATGTAGCAAAAAACCAGTTACCAAGTTTGATATGAAATGTCTGATATCGCCTTACTTGAATAAAATGTAACCCGAGAGGCAACCTGTCCAGCAAAAGAAGGGCATAAAACTGCTTGGAAGGCTTGACGATACTGTTTGTTCATGAACACGTAGATAATAGGATTCACACACGCTGACAAGTAAATCAGAATGTAGCCAACCACGTGCATAACTGTTTGAAAATATGTTCAATCCAACATTATTTGTCTAATATTAAAACCACACAAACTGATTTTTAAATCTGGTATCTTACGAGGGGAATTCACGCATTTATCCGCAACCTTGACTATTGTAATTGGAAGATAGCAGAAGACGAAGGACAGGAAAATGACTAATACCATTTTAGTAATTCGCCACTCATTTTTCCTCGTCTTCGTTTCCCTGACATCGGACCGAGCTGAATGCCGTCTCATCCGATTCTCCGATCTACAAAATTTAATAAGTATCTAAGACCATGCAAGAATAATTATTATTTATGCTGCATTAATGTTGTATTCTCATAGATCAGCTTATCAAGAATACAAGCTTTGCATGATAAAACAATATGGGCAGAGAACGTGCAGTTTTCTAAAATGAATATTGTAAAATTTTCTGACTTTCGAACGGTCCAAAAGATCTTGGCATAGCAAAACACAATGATAGCACACGGTATCAGGAAAGCCGTTATAAATAAGGCTGTCTTCGAGGACCTGTTGTTGGAGTCAGGCATTATAGTACATGTTTGCAACAATGGGTCGTAACCAAATCTTCCTGTGATAAACATCATAGTATAAAACAAATAAACACTCCATATGTCTCTTCATGCGTGTATGCTCATGTAAATACAAAAATGCATATTACTTTTAATCCCTTCTCAGTCGTCACTTGTCAGTAAACAAAAACTTATTGTAGTTCAAAATATATTTATTAGTTTAGTATAGCTTACCCCAAACCCCAATCAACGTGGGTACTTGCATGATAAAGCTGAATATCCAGCAGAAAGCAATCATACAGCCGATCCAGAGTGGCTTATACAATTTGACGTAAAACGAGTTGTTAGTTATCATAATGAATCTTCAAAAAAAATTAATGAATTCCTTTTGCCAACTTAATTAGAAATTTTTCAATAATAAAGATTGTTCGCTACCCAGGGTGTACTGGGTTACGGAATTCAAAGGTATTTTACCTATTAATTGTGATCATAGCTATGGATAGAAGTGAAACTCCCAGGTTCCAATACCGGAGAAGAGGGAACATCGTACACAGGAAGTGGTCCTTTCCGTGTATCCAATCACCGTTGATAAATCGAGAAGCGCTGAATGGCAAGACCAACAAGCAGAACATGAAGTCTGCGGCGCACAAACTATCAACAAAAATATTTTACGATGACGTCACCATAAAAACTAGTTTCAACAATTATACTTTGCAGGTGTTTTTTATCAAAAATGATGGGGATTCTACCATATGCTATGATATGGTCGAGGGGGGTATACAATATGCGGGCGGAACTTAAATTTAGTTGTGCTTAAAAAAGGAAAATGATTTCGTAAGTAAGTAATAATGATGCGTGGCATCAGCTTTTCCAAGACTGTAAATAAACCCAGTCAGGACGAGCACAGCTGGACAAATGTCGCAGGTTACTTTTGGAGCTCAAAGAGAGACAGTTAAATATTTCAGTGATTTACGTTAGGTTATTTTAGATGTTAAATCGACCTAACGTAAACCTCCGAAATATGTTACTGTCCCTCTTTGAGCACCAAAAGTAGCCCGACCTTTCCACACCTGCACTCGGCCTGATCACCACCACAAGGTCCCCGAAACCTTGTAAGAAACGAAAACGTTGAATTAGTAAATTGTGATAAACAATTAGTGGTGGCGTCACAGGTGTTTACTTAATCTAAGTTCCGCCCACATATCGAAGAACACCCACAATTGACGACCAATGCGGCGTTTGACGTCACTGTCACTACAAACAATTTTGAGCATTCCTTGCCTAAAGATGGTATTTTGAAGTCAAAATGGGAAAGCCCCCAAGTTAAATCCAATTTAATTTGTTAAAGTTGTCAACTTATTTAATAATAATTACTCAAACCCGAATTTAAAGAAGTGAATAATTTTCCAAGAAAAAGGGATGGATCCATTAAACATTTTAGAATACATACATGCAGGAGGTTGTCTTGTCATCAAAGCAATAAAACTTCATATTTAAATTATGTGA